>JAIPRN010000108.1:82115-130168 GCA_025469175.1 Geopemphigus sp. TES_GeoC_2020
TAGTATCATATTTCGCTTTGAAAGACATTCAATCTTTGTTACACGGAGAAACGAAAAAAATAATTTTCTCTTTTAAAATTACTATACTTTACTGTAGCGTATATATATATATATTATAACGACGAATAAATGGATCGTTAAGATATATTTCGTTTAGTATAACGCAAACTATGTTTATAATAAATTACAAACATTTTCTCGGAAGAAATTCAATTTGTTTTTGAATACAAATTGTTTATACTATAATAGATTTCATTTTTTTCGTACGTATATTTAGGAACTTTTTTTTTATAATAGGGTACATTTTTTAAGAATATGTACAAGCGGGCGTTTGATCGTGTTAGATTTCGGCGCTCGTACATGATTACGACAATGCAAAACGTTTGGTGGATAATCGGTCGCGGTGACGGGTTAGGTTACGTCTTTTATTGTCAATACTTAACGGCGTATAAAATACGCAAATAATATATATATATATATACGCCGAAAATTGTATAAAATGGCCGGGCAAAATGTATAGGCGGTCAAAGTACTCGAACGTACCAGATCGTTGTCGATTTATAGAGGCAAAGTACATTCGTGGTTGCCGGACGACTTTAAATAACATTTTCGTGGCCAATTGTCAATAATACCGTTGTTATAATTACGGACCGAAATAGCCACGACTTGGGCGACGGGCGTTCCTATAAAAGGAAATCGTAATTATTACTACAGTTAGGCGCGCGATTTTCCGATTATTCGTTCGTTTATTACCGCGTAAAATATCCCTACGCCGTTCGACTCGTCGTTTTGTTTACGTAGTCGGTGTCCTAATCGACCACCCAAATTAAAAACACTGTTTACGAAAACGCGCGCGTACCCGTGCGGTTTTATAGTCTGCGTCATTGTATCCCGCACGTGGCCTAATTTCGTTTTGTTTATTATTAATTAAATATGTTTAAGTTGGTCGGGGGCTAATAATATTTTAATTGCTGCCGGCAAGCGACGTTTTATCCGAGTGGTGTCGACGTTGGCCGGACGCCTTTCCGGGCGCGTCGTACTTTCGGTTTACTCCCCTTTCCCCTCCCCATCATACGGTGGCGACCGAACCGCGCCGGCGTGTCATTCACCACCATCCGGCCGGGAAATTCGGCGACGGTATCTTTTGCCCAGCCACCGTCGTTCGGAGTACGGGCAATAGGCGCGCCACGTCTAACCGACGAAATTACGTACGCGCGATCCGGAAAACTTTTCGGATTTCGAGCGCGTAATAGACTTAGATGGTTTGGTCGTGTTACGCGGTGGAGAACGGTTATGGAATTGAGACGTGGAAAGAGGACACGGAAGAGGAAAGCCAAAGAAGTAGTGATTGAACGTGATGGAGTGCGATATGAGGTGTGAGTGTGTGTAAATGATGTGGGAGATCGGGTCAAGTGGAGGTTAAGGGCCAAAGTGGTCGACCCCAAATTGCTGGGAAAATAAGGCGAAGAAGGAAGAGTATTTCGAGCGCGTAGCGTTTCGGCGGCGGTATCTATTCCACGTGTATAATAGTTCGACACGTTCGAAAACATTAATCGGTAATCGTCGACCGTAATGCTCGCCGACCGGAACATTGTGGCGGCGTGACCGGGCCATCTCTTAGCCACCGTGCGCCCGATTTTACCGGGAACACGCCGTATACGATACATGTACTATAAATACGGGCACCGTTTCGGCGTCGTTCCTCACGTACACGCCGGCTTCGGCGATAATTTATTCAATTACACGGGTATTTCATCTCGCGCGTGTGTATACATACACGTAGTATACACCGCGTTTCCGCCACCCGGCCGAAATTTACATAAAACGAACGCCGCGCGCCGACGGCGTTTATTACACACGTAACGCGGCGGCCGTCAAATCGTGCCGCCCCGAAACGATAATAAATACGCGACGGGCGGACGGCGATGGTGGTGCCCGACCAGTTTAGCTCGTTTAATTAGCCGCCGTTGCGGGAATTTCGGTTAAATTTAAATTACCAGCAGCGGCGTCGGCGAATCGGACGCGGTGGAAAAATGTTGATAAACCGCCCAATTAGTGCGCCGTTGCGTCTGCGGCGACGATTCCAATTCCGTGACCGAGTCGTCTGCCGTTTTCCGGTGCTGACGGAGGCTGGTCCATTTCTTCGGCGTTCTCTGTCGGACAAACGAAACGACATTACTATTAGCGGCAGCCCCTGTCATCAAAACCGTTCGTCCGATTCCTCCCACTCGTGCGGACGAACGGAACAAAAACTGAACGCGAGCGTGTCGGAAAGCAAAACGTAAAAACGAACCGGCCGACGAGGATTATCGGCCGCCATTGTCCACCGTTCTTGCGTTACTTCGCGAGAAACACGGACACGGGACGTGTGCACAATTTCGGAAACGACGACGGCGAGGATTTTACTCGTCCAGAAACGTCGGGATACGGGAAATGCGAACCGGGGTATTTATTTAACGGCGTTAGCGATACCGCGAGACGAATGGCGCACGATCGAAAATGTGTTCGCGTAAATCGCGCGGACGTTCGTCGCGTAAATTAATCCAAAAACCCGTCCGGAGGGATTATTTGTGTTCGTTATCGGACAAAAGTTGGCCGGCGCGACGGACCTCGAAACGCAGCAAAACAAGCACGACGCGTATAAACGATCGCGTTTGGTCGGTACACGTTCGCCGGACGGAAATACGCCGTGTTTTAATTCGGCGGGAAATCATTTTTACAGCCGGCCCGTTTCAACGCGTCGACTCAATAATTCGCACGCGGTCGGTTTTCGACGTCGGATTATTTTCGGGCTACGATAATAGTTCGCGTTACAGCCCCGCAAACACGCGCGCGTACATTTCGTATACGACGGCGAATGGCCGTGTTCTGGCTTAATTAATTATGAAAACAAGATGGCCGTTGAGCCGAGATCCGGGCTAGTGTAAAATAATCCACCGTAGGGTGAAATTTAAGCGGAATAATAATCATCTTCCGAGTATATATGTATACGCGATATACCTTTAATACCTTATAATATACTCTTCTTTCCGGAGATTTAATTCAATTTGGTTTTAATCTTTCGCCATCTGATAAATATCTCAGATATAAAACGGCTATGCCTGTATACGTGCGTATTTATATATTCCGTAGACATATATACACGCGTAAATCTGTATATTGTCGTCGGAAGTTGTGAACGACGTATTAAACCGGGGACCGATTCGTTGTCGGGTTATAACGTCAAGTTATACACGCCGGGACACGTGACGCGATTTCGTTTAACTTAATTAACGGCGATTAATTAACGATAAAGACGGGCGCGGCGCTCGTGTACACACAATCACTTCTACAGCGTCCTCTCGTCGCGATCGATACGAATGATTGCCCGTTCCGGGGCCTACGTTAAAAAACGCGGGAATTTTTACCCATCGCGCCTATAAATAACAATAAACGACGACCGTTTTGTTGTACGCGTTCGGCGGCGAGCGACATATTTTTTTTCAAACAACGTGGAGCGAAGAATGTATAAAAAATGCGTATTTATTATCGTCGTCATACGCGCGTATACATATATATATACACACAATACTAAATGTTTTATACAACAGTAAAGAACATAATAACAGTATAACATATATATATAATATAGGGACAAACTAAAAACAAGTAACTGAAAGCGTCGGACCAAAATTTCGAAATATTTCACGTAAAACGCGTTAAAGTATACGTTCACGCTTACACGTTATACGATACGTGTGCACGTGTATAATATATTACGCGTGTCGTTGTGTTTTACGTATTTTTAATTTTCGATTTAAAGTCCCGACCCACAACGATTGTCCGTAATTTGGATTCTGAGCGAGGAGAAGGACGTTTTACGACAACGTGCGTTGTTTTAACGTTTCTCCCCCGTATTTTGTCCGTGAACGCTTTATCGCGTAGGAGAGTGTTTGGATAATCATGACACGCGTAATCCCTTACGGCAGAAAATTGTCACTAGTCGGTACTTTATTTGACACGTTCGTCCACATTCCCGGTAGTGTCCTTCGACGTAATTCCAAAAATAATACGAAAATTGCGAAAACGAGACCGGTAAAATTGATAATATATTCGTCCGGGCTATTGTCGTATTTTCGTAAAACGTAAAATACGAGCTTAAGCACGAGTGATCTTCGTCACGATTATAATAAATAAACAACTAGGGTCGCTCAGAATTTTTTGTCGAACACGACGACGAGTTATCGTCGCTACTACGAATTCAGAACGGAACGACAACATTTTCGAACCACGGTCATGGTTGATAGCTCGCTCGTGCGCCAAAACCCGCAATATCTATCGTACGTTTCTCGCGTTAAATTTAAATCCGACAAAAACATATTCGTCGGCGAACGATAAAACGGAAATTAGTGTACACGTCTTTAGATTACAATACAGCGTGCTATTAACGGTAGAACTTTGGTTAGTCGACATTGTCCGAATAAAAAATTGCGAAAAAAGCGCGAGTGACGCGCGACTATAATATCGAGTGTATAAAAATAGATTGGAATATCCACTGTGCGCGATAAACACGTGGGTTATCCACCTCCCACCTTTTTCCATTTACGTTCCGTTTCGACCGAAATTTCGTTACCGCGCCCGTCTAATGCAGAAATTTCATTTAATCGGGTGTCTCGGTTAATCGAAAATCGCCAGGTCGTGGGATCCTATTTTTCTACTCGTCCGTAAACATAATTATTCAAATTGAATAAGTATTTACCGAGTTTGAACGGGTCAAATTGTCGATTTTCGTTACGACCGAAAACAACGGATCGATTCTCGAAATTAATATTGTTAACGCAAGGCGGACTTTTTAAGAACAGTACACAAAAGTAGGTCCATTTCTTAGCGCAGCGTTGGGTATAATTCGGAATTAACTCTATTTCTGATAACCAGTATTTCCCCTTTCGTAATTTGAAACGCATGATGTGGTTTCATTTTCACGAAAATCGAAAACTTAAACGACGTCGTTTTCATTTGATTTCGATCGAAACGTTTAAATTGAACGTTTCCGTGACGTTCGATATTTACGACGCGAAAACGGGAGTTTCCTATGTACGGGTCGTCGCCGAAAAACTCGTATCCAAAAAATATTCGTTTACGCAGAGTGTCGCTACGTGGTTTACAATAAACGTACACTTGACCAACGAAAATATTTAATTACTAATTATAATAACGAAATACCGACTCGATTTTGTTTACGCTATTTTCATATCGGTACACGATACGTATATATACGTATAAATTTACATAGTCGACGTACGAAAGCTTATCACGACGACACGCTCGCAAATGTACGAGCTACGAATGCTTAATTAAACATTTCGACGAAATTTGTTTTCGAAACACCGTCAATTGTACTTGTTAACAAAAACGTCGTCGGACACGTGTTCTCCGACGCGCACCCCATTATAATATTATAATTGCCTACGCGTGTACGTGCGGATCGTATTTTGTGCATGCTGTCCGCGTCTTTCGTCCATAGACGGACAGTTTTCGCGCAATTTCTCGTATTGTTTCGTAGACGTTACTCGGTATTGAGTGGTGGTAGTGATGGTGGAGAGAAGGGTTGGAATAGGTACGTTCGTCAAGGGCGTCTTCGGGACGACTCAATTTCGAAACGTCCCCTTTCAACGACGTTGGGTCTACGTATTACATATGACCCGACAACCGAGGAGATCGTTGAAACTAGACACGTTTTTTGGTTTCGTAAAACACCGTCTCGATCGGTAAACGTTCGCGAAGGCGCCGCGTTCGACGAAATCGGACACGAACGTCTAATCAAATTATCGTGGCCGAGGTCGAACATATTTCACGTCCGTCTTGCGAGGAGTTCAATTATGCGATACGTAATCGACGGGGTTCGCGAGTCGAGTGGTACTCAAAGTGTACACGAAGCGTCCGTTTGAAAGCGAAACTACGCGCACGCGCGCGAATATTTTTTTATAAACTCGACGTTTACCGATAACGACGAAAACACTCGAACACTTTTTTCCGGTGTTTCGAATGATACGCTATTCGGTGTACCGACGAATTGAACATATACACTTTCCGTTATCATTTTCACGGAGGGTGGCCGCCGAATAACCGCGATCGATATTGCGTTGTCGGATTAAATGAATGCCGGCGTCTAATGTCGCGTACGGAGGGAGATCGAGAAAGTACGACGAATTTCGAAGCGAAAAAAATGTCGCCGTCGTTTTTATATCGGTAAGCGCGACTCGACGAACATTTTTCGCGTAATCGCCTAACGGGTGTTTGCACTTTTGAGACCGATGCGCGAGTTCAGCCACGCCGCGTTCGAAGAACTCTCGTCCAGTTTTCGTACACCGTTCACCGAATGTTCGCCGCTTCACTTCGTCGTCCGCCGAGCGGTGTCGGTCCTTTGCCAACACATTTCTCGTCGTCCCAACGACACGAAAATCACGCGGCCACAGAACACGCGCCTGTTTACGCACTTCACATCTCGACTTCCGGAGGAGATTTATTGTCACGAACGTTTTCACGCGTATCCATATGTCCGCCCGGCACGAACATTCCGATATTCACGCTGTTCCGCGACGATTTGTTGATCGCTATCAATTAGAAATTCCCGTCGTCGTCTCGACATTTATTTGTCGTAACGATATTCGCCATATCGATATCGTTCATTCGAATAAAGTAATAAACAGGCCACGATACCCGCCGGACGGCCTTTTCCCGGCGAACAAATCGCATCACTTCTCGAACGTTTAAACGACCCTGTCCCCCAAAAAAACCCCACAAACCCTCTGTTCGAGAATTTTTTGAACATTTTTAACGTTTTTCCACCGTAAAAAGTCTAATTACCGGGAGACGGTTTTCGAATTCGGTCGACGTTATATGTAATCGATGGGTGCCGGGACAAATCTCGACGTGGCCGGAAAGTAAATGGTCAAAGGCGACCGACTTTTCGATCGCTTCTCGTGCACGCACATTTTTTCGACAAAGAAAAAAAAACGCCGTTTTAAATTACTCGTTCGTGACACTTAAATATGTACAACGAAATACGCGCAAACGGTCGTGCGAGACCGTATTAAGGACAATTATTAATAATGTACGATTGGAACGGAAAGGTGTTTTCATAAGGTATACGACATATATTTTTATACGGTGCGAACACATTTCGTGTATAGTTGTCTGAAAGCTAAACACATTATATAATATATGAGGGTAATGTTACAAACAATTATACGGGTGAGCGTGAACGTACGATAAAAAAAAATTACATTTACGGAGGAGGCGACTCGATTAATAAAAAGTTTTTAGAAAAAGGTTTCAGAATTAGATCCAGGAAAACGATTAAAACGCGTAATATCAACCGCGATAAAATACGATGTCTTATTCAATTTTTTATATTTTTAATATTACTGTATTTCGTAAATAACTAATTAAGTCGGATATTTTAAATTGAATAGATAAACGCGTCACGTGTAGAACGAATACGATTCATACGTATCTATACCGTATAGTAGTAAAAGTAAATCGTTTTCGGCTATTTCGAAAAACGAACCATATAACGAACTGGAAATTCTTCGTAACGATTGATTTTGAAGTAAAAATCCGTCAACAGTAGTATGGCTGTGTAGAAAAAAGTAAGAACGCGAGTGTAAATTCCGCAGTAAATTCTTTAATTAATTTTTAAAATTTTATATTCCGAGCTAAAAACCTGTCGGTATTTACTACAGAGACGCGTAATTTTATTTATAGTCCGTCTTTATATACTATTAACGGTTTTTCGTAGAGGGAGAATGTTACGGTTATTAAATATAACGTCGCTTTCCGATAATACAAAAAAAGACGTTTCATTTAAAAGTCACCGTCAAAATTAAACGTTGTTTTTTTTCGAAACGGACTTTTTTAAAGTTGACGATAATATTGATGCGAAAACATATTTAAACGTAATACGCCCGTGTATTCATTTATAAACATTTATTTTCACGAAAAATGTATTTGAAAATGGTAAATTAAAAAGGAAAACGTGCTTTCAATGTTTGAAAACCGTGATTTTGATAAATTTATAAATTCCAAACGTAATGAAAACAAGATTTTTGTTATTTACATATAAATATTCGTATTTGAAAACATATGATTGTTGCTCGGAATTTTTATCGTTATTATCGTTATTATTATTATTATTATTACTGTTTTACGTGTGAAGGAATAAAGACGTATCTTAAGCGAAATTATATAAATGTATCTAAACGCTCGAAAATGGTTGGTATTTTATACGCTTCTCTTTTAACATTAGTATACTCGCGCGTGCTTCCGTAAAATAATACGCGTATAATTTTAGGCGACCGAAATTCTGAGGCCCTCCGTGGTAAAGTTTGTTTACTGACATTTAACACTTAAATCCGTCGCCACTTTATATGTAATATATACGCATATCGCGCACGATTGCGCGTCAGCGGTGTTCCAATTTCGTGGTAAACAGTTTTTTTCTGTTTTTGATACCTTCGTAAAAATAATAACAATAATAATAATAATAATAATAATAATAATAATAATAACGATAATACTATAACAGAGAGTTGGGAGGAAGACGCGCGTATTTTCGGGTCGTGCGCGCGAACAACAATGACGCCGGGCGACGTGCCTTTCTATCACGGTATTTTACCGTACCGATATCCATTTCGACGTCGCCGTTGTCGCGTCGCGTCAAAAGAGAACCGGAATATTTTAACGTCGCGACGCCTCTGAGAATATCTAACAACCATATACGTCGTGTGTGTATGTGTATGAAAGGAAGAACAAAAGATATCGCACGAGTACGTTGTTCCACTCTAGAAACGATCGGAAGGGGAAATAAAGACGCGAACTCGGGAAACATTTACGTACGTGTATAAAACGCGTGGCGTCGTCGAGTGGCCGTATCGCCCGCAACGTGTACAACTGTTTCGTACGTATATATATATATCTATACACACGCCCGTCCGCCCACACACATGCCGCCGACGCGTTATTTTACGTACGCGATCGGCGGTACGGATTAGGTTTCGTCGGCGCGTTCGTGGATCTCGTTTCGACATTCCGCGCGCGCGCAACGGCGCGATGGTCGGCGCTATAAATAACGTCGTCGTTCGACGCGTATCGATAATACGCCCTTCGTACCGGCGAAACGGTCGTGTCGTTGTATACGTCCGTACGTTCGCCTCCAAAACACACCGGCCGACATTTCGGGTAAGTTCGAACGGGCGGCCTCTATTTCCGGAGACAATCGTTTAAAACGCGGACACGCGAACGCTACACTTTCGGGACGTCGGCGACGTTCTGGTGACGAGCCCGTTGTCGATTACTTTCAGCGGTGTCTCTGGACCGGGACAGTTTGGTAACCGTACAATTGTCTTTCGCGCCATAGGAAACGGCTTTGAACGTTAACGTACGACTGGTCGATTTAAACGGGCCACGGAAGCGCGTTAGTATGTAATCGGGTGCGTTTACTGGTCGCGCGAACTTTATCGGTAAATTGCGATTAAAAAACCGCACGGCGTCGTCTAGAAAACACGATCCGCTAATCGATAATACTTTTCATATACACTCGTAGGCGAAACGTAATTGACATTTCCGTCGATTGCTTTCGAAGTTATTTTGGGTACCTAATCAGTAGTAGTTTGCAGTTATATAAATGCGTAACTCTCACGTGAAACGTCTTTTACGCTACATCATTCCACTTATGTAAACCACTTTGACAAATAGGGGAATATTATATAATTCGCGGTCGGAACTTAAACGGGTAATACGATCGGAACGAACGTACTTGACAAAATAAAATACTCGTAACGAGTTCGGCGTTCGAACGAACTATACTTACGCGTCTGTGTCGTTTGTTTTTCTGGGTAGGCGCCCGTGTTGACTTACGATCACCGTCGGCCATATCGAATCGGCTCTAACAGATATATTTATATATATGGGCTCGGCACTGCGTTGGGCACCGCATGAAGCAGAGGGCGTGCGCGCGCGGCTACGCTAACGGTCGTATTATACGCGATGTACAATATAAATTGTCAGGCGGCGCCTTATCGAAGTCCGTCGTCGTCGTCGATAAATAATTATTAAAAAAAAAACCCATAGTTTTACGACGTACTTATGATAATCTAATATCTATACTTCGGTTGACAGTCGAATCGTATAAATCCACGGTGTAATACCAGACCGCTTTATCGCGTACGTACGAATTACCGTTCGTTTTTGTCGAGAGCGATTTATACGTTTCGTTAAAAGTTCCGTTTCGAAAATTCGTCGACCCGTTTCTTGCGTTTTTTCCGTCAATTTCAAGACATTGATACACACACACACACGTGTATATCAGCTTTTCGTTAATCCGTACTGATTGGAACGCCCATCGCCCCAACACTACCGTGTAGAATATATATCCGTTTTCGTTTTCACATTCGCGAAAACGGCGAAATGTTTCTACCACTTAACCCGCCATCATTCGACTCCCTACGGACCGCAATGTTATTCGAAAACGTTATGTCGCCCCGCCGAAAAAATTTACTTTCGAACTCGCGGAAGACGATAGCTTTGAACACAATCAATCCGAAAGGTGTCGTTTTCCACTTAGCGATTTGTCGGTTATCCGTCACGTCGTTTCACGTCTGACACGTCAGCAATAAAGGTTATTCGAATTGAAATCGAGAACGTAATTTTTTTTTAATTAAACGCCGAAGGTAATCCAAACGTCTGCCCCATTCGCATTAATGATACCGTAATGAAAAAAAAATGCGCCGTAAAATCGTGTGCTACTGTAGGTATGTAGGCGAATTTTTCCGATTAGAACCCACCGATACCCACGACACACGAGAGCTTGAAAACCGCGCGTTTGAATAAAAATTGTCAGAAATATCGTAAGTAATTGGAAAGTTGGAAAATATTTAAAAAACCGTATTACGACATCTATTATTACTATTCACGCGTTCGTATACGTATTTTCGTTGTTTAAATATTTCGAAAATATATTTTACGAACGGCGTACGAACGTCGTACGTACAAAACAGGTTATTTCCATGTATCGCGTTGGATGTAAACGTTATCTTCTCGTGAAAATTGTTTTAACGCGGAACCCGTCGTTTTTTTTCACGTACGTTTTCTGTTTGAATTTGTCATCGAATAATGGACTAATGGCGTATTCTGTCTTATCTTCGAGAAATCCACCCGAGTATAGTACGAAATTGTTCGTACACACTTGCAGGACATGCCGACGCGTGACACGATGTTCCATCGGCTAACCGAAATTCGGTCGAAATACACACGGATTTGCGTACGCCGTTATTGGAGTGGAAACGGGAAGTTTCTCCAGGTCGTGGAGAAACGGGTGGACGAGATCTTTGTGTTTATTCGTCGTTGTGTCATCGCGATTTTGTTGCGATACTTTTGTCAGACGATCCTGACGTAACACGAACAAAACCGCGTACCGTGAATTTCGATTTCGACGCATTTGAAAATACGCACGTATCGCGAAAAAAATACGTTTCTAAACGATTTTTCCCAAAACGACAAACGGCGCGCTCGGTATTTAATTAATTATTCGCGGGCAAATACGTCGTAATAGCGTACTTTAGGTCGTCCCGTTGGTACGCTAGATATATCGTTTTTCTTTCCGTTCGAAACCGTCATTGTTCGTCAAATCCTTAGAGCCGCTTTAAGGATGAACAATTTTATACGCGCACTCGTATTTCATTCACGAACGTATATACGAGTTTCCTATCGGCTATCGTTATCGTACCGCGGTTATAATATACGTAATATCGTCTTTGGTCGCGTTCCAGTATGACGCTGCGTCGTATGCGCGAGATTCGTTGCCAAAAAAAAAAAAAAACCCCCGCGGGAATTCCGCCGTTTTTGCGCCCGATACGAGGCCGTTTTTTGGTCTCAATCGCGCGCGCGCCAATCGTCTCGTATATTAATATAATATTGTCGCGATTCCCGTCCCGACTTGTAGGTGAAAGGATAGGACGGGTGGGTGGATAGGGCGACGCTATATATTATAATAATAGTGCACGCGGCCCGTCGTGAATTACGAATTATACTACGCGCCAGATACGTCGAGGACGAACGCGGGGAGAGAAGCGAATTATTATTATTCGTATATACGACGAACGGGTTACGACGATAAAAAGGTATTTCGGAACCCGGAGGGAGAATATTGCCAAGCGATCGCCGCGTCTCGGTGTAACAAACAACGCCGGCGGTCGCGCAGGCTGGCCCGGAAAAATGGCGAAAGACGCCGGCCGGGCGGACTCGTCACGGCGCGCCGCCATTCGACAATCACCGGTTGTGACGACCCGGGGACCGTTTTCTAGACGACCACCGGCGGGTAACTCAGCGTTTTTCGAAATCACTCGCACCCGTCGTTCGGACCTTGTTCGTTCGTCCGTTCCGCGTACGTTTCGTACGTCGACGGCGTATCGCGTCGCGTCGGAAATCGGAAAACCTAATTACGGCGGTTGTACGCGTGAGACCGACCGTCGACTACCGGACGGACGTACGTACCAGGCGACGGACGACGGCCATTTATGGGGCAGACACGACGGCGACGAAAGGGAAAAACACATATTTCGGACTAGTATTATTATACATACGATAAATAGTTGGTTATTAGCCGTCATTCGTCGAATTTCTTTCGATTATTACTCGTTGCTGGTGGTCCTCTATCTATTTAAAGTTCCTACGCTCAACGTTGCGTTTGGTTATTGGCACGTCACTGCAGAAATTATTGACGACGGGTTTTTACCACAATTTCGACGTATTTTGTGCCGCGAATAATATGACCGGAATTCGAATTTGGCGTTTTTAAGAACTTTAATTATAACCGGAACACGATCGATCAATTTTTAAAACCGACAACGTTTAAGCGTGCCGTGTTTGTAAAGTATTTTGGTGGTACTATTGTAAATATTGAACACTCTCCGAAATATTTCTTTTATTCTTCAAGTTTTTGACGGAATATTACAAATACAATACGTTATTATTCGATAGTTTTATTATTATCGTTATTTTCATTTATATAAACAGTCTAGCCACTGATACAGAAAAATAACGTTTCGTTAATAGGATTTTTTCTAATTATTCTTCGCGGCACTCGACAATATATAGCGTCGTCTTAAACACAAACGCGGGTATATTATGTACGGCATTAATCACCGAAAACTACGACGAATATTCGTTGGACGAAAATAACAATTCGTGTAATCAACGGAGAAAGTTCTTCGGAATACACGAACGGATTTCGAACGAAATTTGAATATAACCAAAGTACTTCGATTTTCGAATTACGTACGGAATAACGATACGTTTTTCGGAAAACTATCCGGGTAGTGATTATTAATAACGGCGTGTTCGATAATTCCGAAAGTGACCTTCAACACAATCGCGCGCGTCGGGAACGAGAGCGAATTAAACGACGCGCGTATTCGAATAAAATAGGCGCCATATTTGTATGTATAATCGAGTTGAACGATTAAAACACGCTACGCGCGCGCGAAAAATATTATTCAAATAATCAAGAACTCGACAGCGGAAATATCTCGCGCGGCAAGTGTTATACTTAAAAACATAATCTCCGCAGGTTCGAAGGACCGCTGGAATGTAGTAGAGCTAAAAGCGTGGGACTGTGTGCCCTCCCGCCGTCCTGTATACCACCGCGCCGTGTTTTTAGTACGTAATATTATTACGCGTACGATTCCGACCGTTCGGCTCGTTCGTTGCGCCGACAATACTTGACCTATTTAAAATTATATTATGTTTACTACACGCGCCCGTGTTTATGATATACATTTACGTGCGTAATCTACGTTATATTACATCAACGCGCGGTGGTGGCTTCTTCAGTCGGATGAACGTTAAAAGAAAAAACGGCGAAAAATCGGAACGACGGTTTCGATCCACGCGTAAGCCAAACGCGCGGCGTTCTCGATTTGTGAACACGTTATCGCCAAATTTATCGTCGCGGGACTTTCAAAAAAATCGTCCACGACATAGCGTTTGGTGGACATTTGCGGTATTCGACATTTTTTGTGGACAATCGAAAAATAAACAAAGCCAAACACCGTAGCGCCTATATTTTACAAAAATACCAGTACTGTACGTTACCAGGTAACGGTACACGACCTAATTTTGTTTTAATACGCCATTTAAACGTTTTTTTATTTCGATTAATATTTTAAAAGATAAAATCGTCATTGTAAAGAACAATAGTAATATTGTTTCTGAATAATAGAATAGTGTACATTTTGATACGTTATATTTATATATTTGTGCGTGTGTTTATCTCGTTTAATAAATTATAACATTCAAACGACAGAAATAGCGAATACGTTTACTAAAAGTACAACGTTTTTGGGGTGTGTTCAAGAATGATAAGGACGTCATATTTTCTAACCTTTGACATTTTGTTTTTTTTAATTTGAATTCCTAATATCTCTTGGTTGTAAATGCACACATTTTCGAACCCTATTTCAATCAATTTACAGGAAATGTCTTTTATATTCTCGTAATTTCTCTTTAAAAACAAAGTCAAGTTCTATAACTTTTGTAATTTAATTATAAAAAAATAAAAAATAAATAAATAAACGTCACGTTCAAATACAATTTTCTCCAGAGATGAAAATGCAATTCCGAACCAAAATAATAACGTTG
Organism: Geopemphigus sp. TES_GeoC_2020; assembly: GCA_025469175.1. NCBI lineage: Eukaryota > Metazoa > Arthropoda > Insecta > Hemiptera > Aphididae > Geopemphigus > Geopemphigus sp. TES_GeoC_2020. The sequence continues at coordinate 96,792 of JAIPRN010000108.1, forward strand.
GAACGGAAATTTCATAAGCTTTTAAAAATGCGTATTAAACCTTTGGCAAAAACATAGATTATATGGTTTTATTCGGTACTTTGAATTGTATTTTCTTCATAAATATTCAGTACATAATGTAAATTATATACTCGTATGATAATATTTGAAATTGATATACGATTTATCGCGTTGAAATAAATACAAATTTTCACGGCAAGTTACGAATAACGTTTTTCTTTCTCGTCAAAAATTGAATTTCGTTAAATTTTCTTTCCTAGATTGTACTTAAGCGCATCATTGTACGTTAGCTTTAAGCACGAATGTAAATTTGGAGTGACTTTGTAAATAATAGTTGACGATATCGATTTATTTTGCACCTCAAGAATTTAACTGGATGAAATATCATTTGATAGGCATCCATTATAAAAATCTGATCACGCCGCTGGAGAGAAGTAAACGTGTCGTTGAATATAGCGCAAGTATGTGTATGAGCGATACGTTTACGACTTTATCGGTTAAAAAGACTCGCGATTCTGCTCGGTAATATTGTTTTCAGTTTTGTTTTAGGTTCGCGAGTTTTTCGTTGAAATATTCAAATTTCGAGAGCCACAGACGTTTTTCGATAATTTCGGGACTTTTTTTAAGTCGATCGTTCAAAAACATTTGTCAGTTATAAAGCGAAAAATTCTAATGGTACCCGCGATTTTTTCGCCCGTTAATAATTTTTCTCGTAGATAGATATTTTCGTTTTCGTAACGAATCGTGTCCATTCGGCGTTTTATTTGAGTCGCTTTTCCAATATTCCAAATAGTTTCTCGAAGCGTGACGTAAAACGACTCGAAAATGCCGAAAAAAACATCAACTACCGGTAAAATTGTGAACGTTTCGTTTCGGGCGCAGGAAATTGTCGTCGTACGTTTTAAGTGTCGTACGTTTTTCACACGAATTTCGGCGTGTACGATATTTCAAAAATATTTACAGTATTCGTGGACCATTGACTGTATACGAACGGTAGTGAAATCGTCATTGGACGTCGTAAAAGAAGACGTTCGCGTAGGCACCCGACGTCCTAAACTTTACCATGGTGGGCGTACAAACGATACGTCTTACAAAGAGTTACGTCGTCGTGCGTACACGTTTAATACGAACGTATTACTACAATATGAACACAACACGGACGAGATATTGAACACTACCTTTTGGCTTTGATTCGTAGGCCTACATAAGTGTGTGTGTGTGTGTGTGTGTGTGTGAATATATATATAACTTACGACTTACGTCGCCGTTAAAGCTAATTAATATTTCGTCGATTAAAGGGGGCTTATAAAACGGTTAGAAGTTGTGTGTGTGTGTGTGTGTTTGTGGCAGTAGGGGGAGGGGTGGAGGAAGTTGGGGTCTGTCGGATACATACGATTATTGAACGTAATATTATTATTATTAATAATAATATTGGATACCGAAAACCACCGTGCGAGATGTGCTCGCGTGCGAGTGGAACGCTTTGTATACAATCGTCGTGTATATATATATAAAAATAATTATACGTAGCGTTTATGTACGCGTACGATATCGTAACCCGAGTACGCGGTTTTCCGGTCCGACGTGTCGGCGGCGCCTTACGCGCGTATACACACGCCTGTGCGCGTACGCAAGTACCCGGACGCACGAACAGCGGCGTGCATAGTATCGACGTCCCGTGTCCGTACAGAGCTCGCTGGCGCGAGTGTTTCGAGGCGTAATTTTTACGAACCACCGGAAACATGTCGTGTACGCACGCCCTTCCTTTCCCGCCAACCCGGTGGTGGGGCGGAGCGGTTAGGTTCCGCTTCCAATTCAATTTTGCCGGTTTTTCGTTTCCGGCTATTCGAACGGGCCACTTACTTTATTGTGTAACGGACGGTCGACGAAAAACTACGATATAATATGTATATTAGTTTCGAACGGACAAGCGACAAATTATTTCCAAACACCGGACGGACACTTTACGCGTACGGTACGTGTCGCGAAGCTGTGACGAGTGTGACAACTGTATCGAATATATTTAAATTTCCCTTTTTATTAATAGAATCTGATTTTCTTAAGAAAACGTTAAATAAATTTAACGGTAATTATCCGTCCAACATAGTTTTGCGAATAGGTTTAAGAAACAACATTTTTTTTTCGACGTATTTTTCTGTTTGAAGGTTAGTTGTCGATTTTCTACATTTGTTTATTTTTTTTCATTCGAGTTAACGAAAAATCGTCATTTCTATCGGCGATGGTTTTTTTTACGAGAGAAAGCCAGCACTTGGGTGGTTAGAAAAACGAGTTTAGTTTCTCGTATTTCTCGTGCTTTTTCCTGACCCGACCATAGGATTGGGTTTGTTAATTGACTCGCGTCGATTTACTTCTAAAAATAGTTATATTTATCAAACCATTAAAAATTGTTTAAAAATTAACGCGTATTTAATTACTCGTCCTATACGCCAATATTTTTCTAAAATCTACATTTACGAAATTACTCGATTGAAAATAATATAGAACGAATCGGCGGCACAACCCGAGTGTCGGTAAACAGTAAATACGGTTTTGTTATTATAAAATCGAAATTATTTGAGAAGTCGGGTCGATTCGTTTTGCTATTTTTGTTCATAGACTACGCACTATAAATTATTCAAATAAGCGCGCTTAACATATTTGGCCGGACGAAGTTGGATCACATTTTGGTTATTGCCGGGTTAAAATCGAAATAAGATTTCGGCTGACGTGCTGGAGCATTTGCCGAGGATTTCCGGATTTAATAATTTATGACTCACACTCTAACCACGTGCTCTAATCGTGACGGAACGAGAAATTTTAGGAAATATATTATTAATATTTACAGAACGGCTTGTACCCGAATTCGGTTGATAATAATTTCATTATTATTATTACTACGAATACGGTAGAAGGCGGTTGACAGCTATTAGGCTTTTAACACGTTACGAACCGCTGATTTATTATGTTATAAGCGCCTCGCTTATATATATATATATATATATATATATATATATATGGAACATTTACGTATATATCACGTAGAGCGTACCGAATATCTTAACAAAATTTGAATTCGTGTCCGAAATGTCATAATAAATGTGCGTTATAATCATGTCGAGCGATAAAATACGTTCAAGAGGTTTTCATAAAGTTTTTCCTAATTGAAAATAACATCGTCGAAAGCAATATGTATGTATATATATTTATTATTAACGTATTATGTAATATATATATATATATATATATATTTGGACATACACGTGAATGAAAACTATTTTGTTATGTAGTCGTCATTTTTTTGTTATATACTTTTGTAGTACGGCGACTAAAGTTTATTTGGAATTAATTCGATTAGTTTTTTTCTTGTCGAAAGGGTTGTTTTTAATCGAGCGTATGTAAACTACCGAAAAATCGATAAACCTCTCAAATTAATCACCCTTCTATTGGATACAATTTAATACCGGATAAGTGGCAGAATTAATCGCTGATTTATCGCCATTCGTATCGCAATAAAATTACGAATTTGATGGCATTATCTCGCGTGTTTCATAAAGAGAACCACAAACTCGGATCGACTAAATTTCTTTTGGCGATTAACGTACATCGTTCAAAATTCAAACGACGGACCGCAAATTATTCATTTTCGATAAACCTCAGTGTATTCGTTCATTAAACGTGTGCGTAGAACTTTCGTCGTCAATGTATTTATATTCGTATGTAGTAATCGTATTACGCACCATGTATACGTCTTTTCATTTGTGTGTGTGTATGTACAATGTTATATATGGCATTATCTTGAGAAAAATTATAGCGAAATCGTTTTTAATTTTTACTTTCACTAGAATTTACAAAGTTTTGAATTGACTATCGTCGTGGAAATTTCTGTACATAGGTTGAGACTATCGTATATAATCATTGTATATACACATACATACACACACAGAATACGTCATAAATCAGATTCTGTATAACCGAAAATATACCAAATACAAATAATAAATATGTGTAGCGCGATATTTTTTCAATCACGAGCCGAGCAATATTTCGGGAATATATAAGTTTTTTTCGTTATACGTTTATCGTGAAATTTTATTGCGATTTCTGTTAAATATTTTTGTTATAAATATTACGTTTCCCCTTTATCGTTTATTGACCGTAACTACATAAACGTTTGATTTTCAAACGGCGACTTACGAATGACTTTCGAATCCGAAAATCTTTAAAAATGTATAAATTATTTACGTCAAAATTCGAAAATCAAAAGTTGGTCACTTGTCTGAGGTATAAGGGAAACGGGCGTATAATTTTAAGAATATTCCTTAAACGATTTCGTAATAAACGAAAACACCGGAATAAAATTCGCGCAAAATCTCAGCAAATTATTGAATGACAGAACAAAAACAAAACCACCTCGTCTATAAACGGTAAACAATTCGCAATTAGTATGTGCGTGTAGGTTAGAGTACGCGTCATCAGGATTCAATCGCGAATCGTTTGTCGTGTAAGGTTAGTAATAATGAAAGAGTAACGAATGCCGAACGGTCAAAAGTCGCGTGTCCGGCAGCTCGGTAGACTCGAAATCTAATTTTAAGTAATTTTCGACGTTACGGCGAAGTATGTTCCAATGAAACCACATCCGGTTGCCCGCGGATAGTCGGCGAACGTACGATAACAAAAACGCGTAACGTAACGAACGATAATGAACGGATTCGGGAATTTGAGCGCACATCGATGAGTCTCGCCGCCGTTTTTCTACGAAAGTTAAAGGCGTAAAATAGAACGCGCCGCTTTAGCGTTACGGCTAAGGCCCAATCGATTTGATGGATGTGCGCGGGCCGGACCCGACAAAAAAATTAATCCCTTAATCCTCGTGAATTTATAAAATGTCATTTTGAAACGATTTCGGTAAATGTCTGAAACGAAAAACGTTTACACAATAGTCACAGGGCACGCGCCTCATATTAAACAAATTACGTACAATTGCCACGTGTATTATTATTATTATTATTATAATTCACCGTCCGGTATGGCGGTAGGGTATTACGGGCACTACCGGTGTGAAATCGAATTATTTCGACGTGAAATTCGGTGAATTTTGAACGACTCGCTAGGCGATATATAAACGGGTCGAACGCGACGTCGCGTAGATCGAAAATCGTAAATATTTTACCAAATACAATATCAACGGCTTATATAATATATTGCTTAATGCAATAGGCATTTGGCACGCCGGAGCACTCTGTAAATACTAACAATATCCTGGTGATGGGACGTTTGCAGTTCTGAAAAGATTACAACTCATTTAAGGACCGTTAGGACTATATCATGGTACAATAAGTAATAAATGACCAACTATCGAAAAATAGTTACTGGCGAGTTCAACGACTACGGTCTATAGTCGTGAATCGATTAAGTTCGTTGGATTGATTGTTGTCGTCTGAAAGGGTCTCCAATAAATTGTAGTAGCTCTTTTACTCACGTCAAAATAATAATAATAAGAACCGAAAAAAATTCGCGATTTATTACTACAAGTTTTTCGGTATTTTTTCGAATTCGCGTTTCTTTAATCTGAATATCGTTTAACGTTACTATCAGATTTCGGTCATCGAAATTAATTTTGCATTTCAATAATGATCAGCAAATCCGGGGTTTTTGAATCATTGTACCGTATCGAAATGCTGTTAGTTTTCGATAATTCGAATTTCGAAATTTTTTTTCCGTTCGACAAAGTCTCGGAAAATTGTTTTTCTAGGGATCAAAATTTTACAAATTCAGTTTTGACGTCATTATTGAAACAGAATTCAAAAATATGTTTTATGGTAAAAATTTGTTTGGACTACTATTTTGAGGGTACATTTCGAGCAATTTAACGCGAATTGAATAAACCGTTACTTTGAAAATGTTATCGCCATATAACTATTCTCGGAGAAAGCAATTTATTTCGGTTATTTTTATTTCATCACTTCCAATGTGAGAAAGAGCGAAAAATAACGATGGAAAACTTTTACATCCAGCGTCTAAAACGTACACGTTTGGTTGTAACGAGAAATAAACGATTTACACGCGTAACGAAATAGAATTGGGCGCTAAATAGTGCGCTTTTAACGAGCGCGTAACACGAAAAATTGTCGAACAAATTACAAAAGCCATTGACTGACGCGTACGGTAATATTAACGACAGCGAACATGACCAAGCGAGTATACCGTACACAAGTGCCGTCGTGGTACATAGCCGAGTGTCGTGAGAACATAATTCCACATAAAAATGTGTTCGTCCGGTTATTTTACAACGAAATTCGGCGATAATGCGTTTCTCGGAGGAAACGGCACTAAATTCCCCGAACGGAATATACAAACGATGACCTCTATTCGACGTATACCGCGCGTTATAATAGTTCGTTCTCACACACATACACAATCGTGATACGTATACCGTTTTCTGGCTTCCTAAACGTAAATGATTATTAGGAAAAGAGAATGTGTAGCGGTGGTACCTGTAGTCAAATTTAGGTCTTTATAAAGGAATATTTTTCCCGTTTACCGGCGACTAAGTTTTAACGTCGTATTTACCGTAATTAAATCATTCGTGTAAATATATACATACATACGACCGTACTTGCTCGGTAGTTTATGAAAGAATGTTTAAAAATTTCTCATTAAACAAACTCGAGAACTTTTCCAAGGTTTTCGGATAAAACAATTTTTATTAAAACTCAAGTACAGCAAGCGCACATTGCAGTGCATACATTTACCATCAAACAAATTTAAGGATCTTAAAACAAAAACGATAAAGTTTTACTATCAACAAAATTTAATTGCGCTAATAACATACGCATATTCTTTGTTTTAATTTGTTATTGCCTATACGCGTTCGTCTGTTTACGGTTGAACATCGTAACAACTTGTATACGTTTTATACCTACGACGTTTTTATAGGTTCGTTTATATTTTACGAAAATCAAAATAAACGTTGTACACACGCGCGTCGCGTACCACCAGTTGTAAGTAATAAAGCGTAACTGAAATTCGACGACGACCGGATTGTATTCGCCGTGTCGAAATCATGACGAACGAAATTCGCGGTTGGCGTACACAGTGTGTGTCTTACGTCGTTGTACGCGGCGAGATGTTTCGGCGATTACGACGGAATAATAAAATTAAGAAAAAACACGCCTTTTTCATTTCAAGGGGAATTCTATTTTAACATTCGGCGATAATTAAACGGATTCTATAATAATATCGTTAGGCATCGAAACACAATAAAACGAAGTATATTTCAACGAACGAATTATTATACAATTAAAATACTTTCGAGTTTTTATTTAGATAAAAAAAGCGTCGTAATTACTTTTTTTTTTCGTTACAAGTGAGGCGCATTAAATGGTCCGACATCAAACGTTTCACAAGTTCTTTTTACTCGGCGCTCGCAAGATAAATGAAAACGCGTGAAATACGTTACGTATATGTGTACAAGGCACAAAGCTATTGTGTATAAAATAATAATAAAACGATAAAATTTCGAACTTAACACCGTACAAATATGTGTGTATATATATATACTCGAACAGCGGGGTGCTGTACAGGGTGATTTTTTTTTGTAACATGAGCCAGAGTTTATACTAGAATATGTGTTGAAGATATGTTCATTTAGGTGACTTTTTAATCGATATTTAAGGATCATTTCTAAAATGATATCGCCACGTTTTGTACCGTACGTGAACGTTGGTATCGGATTCTAAAATAACAGCAAATTAATTTTTTTCCGCACCATGTTATGTAACCGAAACAAACAGACGGGAACGCTGTTTACGATTTTCGTTATTCGTATCACGTTTACGAATAATTTTACAAAAACAAAATGTGGTCGCGGAGTCGATTTTTTCGAAGTTCGATGGAAACTCTACTAACCGTAATCTTTGTTACAATAATACGTTTTAATTTGACAGGTATTACGTAGCGGATACGAGGTTACGTGGTAGATAAACTACTTTCATTAGAAAGCATATTGAATTATTGAACTTGAAAATGTATTATAAAACGTCTACAAGAGGGTAAAATTTAAACTTACGAGAGATACTTTTGGCTGTGTCTTTATTCGAGCGTTTATTACTCGGAAAATATTCGTGACATATTGAAAATCGACACTGGCGTAAATCCTCATAAAAGCGTATTCCTAGAAAATGTATAACGAAAATCATAGGACGCCGTTTAAAAATCAAATATCCACGTATTTATAACGAAGAAGGAACGGGGGGGGGTGTGTGGGGGTAAATATATTAGTATCGAAAATTCGGAATGGAACGCGCGAAACTAAATAAATATATAAAAGAAATTATTTCCGGAGAAATTACAAATTGCGCGTAACGAGTACCGCCATTTTGCCGAATTCGTTATATTTCGCGGGAGCCTCCTCCAATTCAACGTCTCTTAAGCAGACAAACTGGTGGGTTGTTTGGATCGATCGACGATAGAATATCGAGGAGTAATTAAAATACTCGTTCCGTTATATATATATATATATATATATATATATATATATAAATATATATATATACTTAGATCGAATTTGGGAAACGGTTGAAGCTTTTGGACGAATTCTTCGTCTCGTCGATCAAAATATTTACTACAACCTACTACCGTATTTTGTTTGTTTCGGATTGTTTCGATCATATTATTTTTATACAATCGAAGACGCCGGGATCTCCTAAATAACTAATTTCTTTTGTTACGCCTCTATTGTTACACGAAATATTGTAATAACCGAACGATTATTGCGGGGATACAGTAGACACCGTAAGATGTAACGATTACAAGATGTACCGTTGTTATTTCATTCGTATATTTGCAAGTCTCGTCGTTATTGACTCGCGGGGCGTTTGAAGAATATAATGGCGAAACAAAAAATCCACTATTGATCGTAAATGGACCCCGCGTCGTATTTAGTATATTTATTATTTTACGTTTGCCGCTACGGTAGTGCAACCGTCCTTGTTGTTTCCGAATGTTTACGTAGTTGACGATTTTCAAAATGTCGCGTACAATAAAAATTATTTTTACGGCGACGTTTAATAAGTTTTTAAATTGTAGAATCGCGTTTAAGTACCGAAGATTATTCGAAAACTTTGATCGAACTTTTCCGTAGAATTTACGAGGAAAGAATAAACAATTTTCACGCCGTATTTCCAGAAACCGAACGACGATATTAACGGAACGATTAACGAACGAATTACGTAAAGCGACAAAATAATATACCGTCGTAATATTGTAGACGTGTTCGAAATCCGCAAGTTTCGATTGATTTACATGGAACGTTAGCTTCTAATTTGTGGGTAAACTTCGTATAAACTGAAAACGAAACGAAAAATTCGAGAACTTTTTGAACGGATCTCGTATACTGTTCGCCGTGACGCGCTGTACAATGCTCGTGTACGCAATGCGGACGTTTTTCACTCCCAAACCAAAGACGTTTCCATTCACGAATTCGATCAAATCGAACCTAACCTAATCGTATACGCGTGTATTTAATGGTTCGTAAAATTGAAAGGCGTTTGTCCCCCCCCCCAAATAATACCAATTTCGTTCGATCAGGTTAGGTTGGTTGTGTTTACTCGGGACGAACACGATAATCGACGATTAGTTCGTTTACGTACTTGTCTCGGTGGTTTCGCGTGCCCAATTCAAAGTCGCCCGAATAACCAACGATGACGTCTAAACGTCTTAAAGTCCACAAGAAACTCGGCGTTTAACGAATTATTTCGAGCACCGTTACGGTAATTTTATCGCCGTTTCCGCAGGTAACGAGTAACGTCATTTTAATATTACATTATACGTATACGTAGAGGCCAGATTACGGAATATTGGCGAAATTAATACGAGTCGACCTTGTATTTTATTCACGACATAATCGCGTCTCGCGATAATGAAACCACGGATGCGGCAAATCGTCCCTGCGCGCGCCCAGCCGGCTTATACGTATCTAATTCACTTAGGTATAGAATATGTATTGGGCGATTTGCGTGGATATCGACGGGTATTTACGAAATTGACCGTTCGCTGCGGCGTAACACTTTTGAAATTTTATCATAAGCGAATATTATTGTAGAATTGACGCGGGCGATTTGTACCGTATACTATACAAAATTAAAATTACGTTTACGTATATGCAATATATGTGTATGTATGTATATTTCTGTATATATATATATTTATTTATTTATTTATGTACCGAATTCGCGTAGAACACCGTAGGTCAACTTTCGCGAACAATATTCAAATAGGATTTAGACTTTTGTTCAAAATTCGTTTTTCGTTTTTAATCCGTTCTATAAAAACCATCTCCGCGGTCGAAGTCCCGCAGGGCTAATTACCATACATATCGTAATAGTTTATTTTGGGTTTGAAAATAATTTCACTTTTGTTTTCTACGGATTATAATACGTGTACTCAAACGAAACGGTATTATTGTACGTACGAAGGTACGGCCAACTTTGGAATATCGAGTAACTACTTTTACGCGGTTATTATTAATCAACCCAACGGTCTACCGTTCTTTGTGCGTCCGGGGACTTTACGCGAATAATAATAATAATCCCTTCGATAATAACGAAAAAGAAAGCGAAAAACTCCGTCAAACAATTCGGACGACGATTTTTACCGTTCGTTCGTAAAATAATAATCGCGTTTAATTTATGTAGCTAAAAACTAAATTGGCGGTTCCTCGGTTCCTGTATAAAAAACGCAATTAATTCTTTTTTTACGTTTCCGTGTTACGACCCGTTAAAATATTCGAAAAGTTATCAACAATATTGTTTAACGAATAAAAATTTCACCGCGACGAATAGCGTAGTTATCCGCTAAAATGTATAAAGACGCGGAAAAGTTTATAATTATAAAAATTATCGTTAATTTATTCCGCGGCCTGATTTTGTTTTCGGCGTTCCATTTTCGGTACCGCGCTATAAATATATATTTATTTATTCGTCTTATGTTGTATCCTTAAAACGATCGATTTTAAAATAATTGCAAAATGAAGAAAACACACAAAAATATACGCGTTTTATGTTTAGTATATATTCGAAATTGAACGAACGTATCGCGGTAATATAGCTTTTATCATTACAGTATAAACGTACTCGCTAAAACGGGTGATATTTACAAACACACAACGTTTTTAAAATTATATCTTAATAAATTAGATACACGACGTGGGATGTAATTAATTTGGTCATTATACACTTCGTTGGTTATTGCCGAATTGACAAGTACATTAACCGAAAATCATCGTTGAGGCATTTCATCTATTGTATATTTATGGCGCTGTAATCATGTACACGATAAAAAAATGCTTATTACGCAAAATGTTACAAAGCGATTACTCGTCCGTTATCGAACAGATATAATAATAACGATATTTCTAGATTTTACGGGGTGGGTGTGTAAAACGAGCGTGCACAGTATATTATATCGTTTTAATATATACGTATTTTGGTGGCCCGATGATTTTTAGTATTTAGAACGACTTCGAGGAACATAGGCCGTCTTTGATTTTCGTTTTGTTTTGGTGTGAGATGGGAAGGGGGTGGGAAAGGAAGGAAACACGGGGACGTAATTAAACGTCCCGCCTAAGAATAATGTGAAGAGAGGGACAAAGGTATAAATTCGCCACTGTCTTCGCCTTAAGCAATTCGTTGTTTGAAATATGAAAATTAAACGTTAACTAGTAGAATTTCGTTAATTGTACGTCGAAACGACGTCGAATATTGATACGATAGAAATTCGTTATTTAAATAATACGATTTATTCGTTTAGCGCTCGACAAGTGAATAAAATATTTCACTAAAATTTAGCGATACTAGAAACTATTACTACGTTAATTTTAGCGTTTATCAGGTAGAACTTAAAATGTTTGTCGTTATTAAATTTATTCGTTAAGTTAACCTTAAGTTACCCGTCCGAATTTGTATATTTTACAATTCGTACTGCGTCCTAAAGGAGACGTTATTCGCGTACCTCGCGTTATTCAATGAAATATTTAAAACGGGAATGAAAATCCGGAACGATATTACTATATATTATGTCGTTATAACGACACAAATATATTTTTGTTCGTTCACTCCTAGCGACGTTACAAACTGCAAACATAATAAACGATTACCGATACAAAATGTTTACCGACGGTAAGAGATGGAAATAATACCCACGCGGGTCCACGGTTCGTAATTAATATGTGGCCTCTGCCCCTGGAATCGCTGTGAATTATGTCGAAGGTAACACGTAACGACAAATCATTTATCAGTCGCGCGACACTCGCGCGGGACGTTTAGGGAATGACACGAGAGGGCGCGATTCGAATTGTGTCGGCGGCTCAGCGGCGGAGAATATTTTGATGGTCATTTTGATCATCAGGCTGAGCCTCTAAGTCTACATTACATATATATATACACGCCATAGTATCCGTCCAGTAACTCGAGATATTTACTTCTCTCCCTCTTACTCCCATACTCGAAATCCCTGAAGTTATTACGCTGCTCCGGAGAGTGATGGGTGGATAAACACACACACACGCACACCCTCAACAATATTGTCCGTTGTTCGTACGCGCGGTGTCCGCGCAATTATATATACCTAAATACGCGGTCACTGGGTCCAATTAATTCGAGGACACCCTCGACGACCAATCGAAATCGCTGGTCACGTCCGTAAGTAACGACGCGCAATACTACGGTAACGAAAAGTTTTCCCCGCGAAACACGTATATTATTTTTAAGTACGTGTACCCCGTCGGGCTAGTATACGTAAATTGGAAACGGATAATTAATTTAGATACGTAACGATAAATCTAACTGCGAGTGTAGGCATACTTTTTTCGGCTAACATAATTGACTTCCGTGGGAATTTACGACGAAATAGTCGTTATTGGTTTCGTCGCGGGCGTTCTCCACCCGCGAACTACGGTGGAGAATAAAACGCGACAAACGTTCCGTATTTCGGTCCACGCGATAATTTACGTTCGTATTTGCCGAAATAGGTAAAACGAAAACAATAGGACATTTTTCGTACGTTTTTAAAACGGTACGCGAATTACGTAGATTATTGATGTAAATTAATAATCTAAACGTACAATAAGTTAAACGACGTTATTCGCGAAGTATATTCGCGTAGAGACCGGGCATTTTTTCGCGCGTCCTGGAAACGTACCAGCATAAAAACTACACGCGACGGACGGCACCCATACAACAGGTATATTAAGCTTTAGGTATATTAATCCGTTTATAAGTCGATATTTGGACAGAAACGCATAGTGTTTACACATATTTAAAATTTCGCACGCATCAACCTAATATATATGTATTACTGTTCAATAAAAACCTTATTTCGGATCGTCAAAAGTATACTATAGGCTAAATACTATAAAACGTCCGTTTTTATTCGCAATCTTCGTTTAATTCGTGTTTGGAGCTTTGTTTTCTCCCGAGTACGCGAGTATTTCGCGGAAGGAAAAAGTAATAAAGAACACACCATATCACGAATTTTCGAAAATTAGACTGGCGGTGAAAAATAGTTTAATCCGTTTGATTTATTACTCGCGTACTACACGCGGGACCGTTTGCGTATAAAACATATTAGGAAATCGGTCGGCGATCGTTGGGGGAAAACTGCCGGAATACCCGTGTAAATAATTATTTGTAGGAGACGAGAAAAACGAAGTTACAACGGCCCCAAAGAGTTTCCAAATAATTATTTATCGAATTACGAAGGGCGCCCATAATGTATATATATATATATAAATAAACGTATGTGTACGCGGACGATTTGTAAGCGCAACACGCGCCCGTACCGCTGTCATTTGTTCTTCGTAAATTAATGACCCCTCAACTGGGCGCGAAAACGATACAAAAATACTAATGACGACCATCTCTATACGTAGTTATATATTTCGTAAAAATCTAAAGTGTAGCGGTAAATAGATAAAAAAAATCCCGCCCATTCGTAAGTCGAAAACCGATTCGACCGCGACTTTATCGAACACATATTTCAGTATACGATGAAAACGGTATAATCATTATGTGTTTCGTTCCGCGATAATCGTCGCAATTTTTTTTCAAAATTTAAATGTTTCGAAAACGTTATATAAAAAAAAAAATAAAAACACGTTTTATTTCGTCGGTTAACGCTATCGTTTCGCGTTTGATAAATACATCATAAATATGATAATGTTGCACGGGCGAATTCCTTTAAAATCCTACGAGCGAGTACTATATTCGACGTAATAAAGATATTCGGGATTTCTTTCCGTCAGTGAGAATTTTCCCTATTAGCGTGAGTGCGGGTGGGGAGAAAGTATTACATCTTGACCCTATTATCTTTATTGTTCACGCGAGCGTATCAAAAGATTCCAATATATTCGAGTTGGTGTACGGTTATTAGATAGCTAATCGAAAACGATGTTCGACGTAATAATACAGTCGTGCCTGCGAAATCTATAAGTCTAAAAAACTCGAATAAACTACCGCGCCGTTTCGTGTAAAGCGAATACATGGTTTTTAGCAGATTTCTATTGTACGTGTACCGTAAACGTTGTATTTGTACGATTTAACGTCAACAGTGCCCCTATGCCATCAACACGAAACATATTTCCCGCTTATATGTGTACGTTGTTGTCGAGCGACGTTTTTAAACGGTCTTTTAATTCGTTACCATCGTACACACTTCGCATTATTCACTTACGCCCATTTTAGTCGAATAAAACGCAAACATTGACGTAGTTATGGGATATTTCAAACGCCTCCGTGTTGGCGAAGGGCCGACTTGAACTTTGGTCCTTACAAATAGTGTTACAATTACGCTGCAATTTAATAAAACGAAACGCGCTTTGTTTCGAAAGAGTGAAACATCAAGATAATTAAGGAGGACCCTAATGTTCCGTATCGCGTAGCGTAACGTTTTCCGAAATTAATATTTTAAGAAATGTTGTAGAAAACAAAACGAAAATTCGAGCCGTACAAAATTACGCGTTTTGAAATACTTACCGACACAGGTATCGCGTCTAAGATTTAAATTATCTAATAATAATAGTGTTAGTTAAGTGGACGCGACGTTGTTGCGCGGAACTACCGCGAATGACAATTTAACGTGGCAAAGGACATTGCCTTTTATTAGTTTGTTTTTTAAACCTCGTTAAAATATCATAAAAATTATAAGCTATAGAACTTTGGCATAAAACGGTATTTTGGAAATGCAATTTCGACCGAGTAGTTCCAAAACAGCTCCTTTAAAACACTGTGTACTATATCTATTTCTTAACTTTTATACCAAACACGTTATTTTTGTACTCGTTATTATTAACGACGAAATTATTCGTTCCGTTTAAAATAAATAAGCTTCGGATATAAAACGTGAACTTTACTCGAATGCGTTTTTTTTTCAAACACAAAACGTTTGAAAATTATATGTAAATATGAAGCACTGTTATGTATAAAACGTAAGTTCCGTAGATAATTATTATAATATTTATTTTACGCGGTAATATTTTTTTTTATTTAATACTGAGCAAACTGATACTATTACTTTTACGTCTGATGCATATACCACGAGTATTCCCCTCTCGTCAAAAATAAACTTATTAAAGACAGAACAACTTCTAAGTTAAACACGCGTTTATAATTTGTGTATATCTTTTATTATTATAATATGTTCGTAAAACGTCCGATTGTTTACTTTTCCAATATCAACCGTAACCCTGTTTGCCAAATTGCATTTTTCCCCTCTAACGGTTTCATTACAATCTTTTCAATTACATCTTTATGTTTGAAAAAGCACAAATAAATCACATCGCGATCTTCCCATCTCTTTGATCAGTCGCTTTTCACAAACGCATTTGTATCCGGAATAATAATTATTACAAAAATGATATTTAATTAAACCGTATCGAATACGGGATGCCGTCAGTAAGCAAGGTTATTTATTTTTTACAATGGCACATCTTCTCTTCATCGAGCACGCTCTTGTTTAAACATTTCAACATTTAGTAAACCGAATATCGTCACTTAAACGTTAGAATATATCTATTATGTAACGACAACGGGGCAAAATTACTATTGTGTGTCAATGTACTTGTTGAATAAAATACGATCGAACTGGGACGACGGTCGTTTTTTCTTCTCGATCGAGCCGAAAACATTGGGCGACAAGAATAAAAATATCGAAATATAGCGCTTAGAATGATATACGAATATGACGCTCGAACAGCTTACGCCACCGATATTTCGTATTTGTACCGCGTATACGATTGTACCAGACGCGCCGTTCGAATGAAATTTCGTCACGTTTACACGACGAGATTAAACCGGCTTACGTTCCGTGGACGCCAAGCACAATTGACACAATAGCAATAACGCTACAAATACTTTCAAAGCGTCCTATATGAACGTAGTAATGGCCGTCTTCTAATTTTTCGTCCGAACGCTCACGAATTCATAATACGTATATACACATAACGTTACAAATATGTATCCATATACGCTCGTAGCGAGAAAAATATTTTCGGACCGCGCGTAAATTGATTTCCAAATAAATAGATACAGCGTGTAGTCAACCGGAAACTTCGGAGCGTGTAATATTGACTATAACAAGAGTGGCGGACCGGCTGAGCATGCACTGGAGCGAGAACGGTTCGAAACGAACACCAAGTTCCCTATATATCGTCATTAACGCCATTAACGGGTTTTTCGCACGGGACGATTCCGCTCTTCGACGACGTTACATTCGTTCCGCGAGCGCGCAAGTACCGCGGACAAAAACGCGCCCAAACAAAAAAAATATATCGCAAACTACCGTACGGCGCGCGGTCGCCGCGCAATATTGTCGTCAGTTTAAACGACCGTCGCGCTGTAATACGGTTGGTGTACGTACACCGTAGCACCGGATCGAAGAAGTTCAACAACCGGGGACAAAAATCATAGAATTCGTCCGTTTTACACATCTCGACACGATTCAAATAGCGTAATCGTCGTCAAACCTATCGTTTCGCTCGTAGTTACTTTGTTGCGGATCACCAACGTACCGTAATGGAACACGATTTTTTTATACATTTTTATATACGTACAAAGTGATTGTTATACGCCGCGAACCATTTAGAATCCATTCAAACGGCATAATTTAAAGAAAATACGTTTTAGAAACGGAAAGGCGGAAGATTTCGGCGTTATATTTTTAGGCCGTACAGTTACTATCGAAATAATGAAATGCGTACAAATTTCTACCTGTTGGATATGACGACAAAAACACGTTTTAATTTTACGAAATAAAACCAATAACGGATCTGTTTACGTAGAACAATTTTTATACATTTTTGGAGGGACGGTAACCCTTACAAATTTACCAAATATATCCATGTTTAGATACACGATCGTTTATAAATTATAGACAACTATAGAAGGGACGCGATGGTTATTTAATTACAGGTTATCACGACAAACCAAATTGTATTTAAGTCATTTTTTCGTCGTAATTTTTCGATATTTACTATTTTTTGTTTTATTCAAAGGGAGCCGAATATTTTGTTTTTAAATGCCGAATTGTACCAATTTCATTCTCAACAATAATGAACGAAAAACTGATAGAACCGACGAAGGTCGTCGAATTACGTAAATATAATTAGGTAAATTTGATGACATTGAAGACGGTCCAAATCCCATATTAACGTCAACCGAAACGAAGTATATTTGAATTTAAAAAAAAATTACGCGAACAAATTATTCGTTTAAAAATGAATTTGCAAAACCTAAAGGAGATATTATTACAAAGCCATTATGCCGACAAATTGTACAAATGTCCTAGACCACTGGCCACGTACATATTTAAAATTGTGCGGCGAAGGGAGAGGTGGTGGTAGTGGTGGTATGCTATTGCGAGCTCGAGGCCGAGAAACGAAACGGACACGAAACAAAATGAGTAATTTCCCGGACCATATATACGTGACTTACATTACAACGCCGATGCTTAAGGTGATATGATCTATATATATACATATATATCCAAACACCACGAGGTTATCGGCACCCGGCGTGAGTGGTTTTTTTAAGGACCTGACTCGATTTCGAGGTGTCCAATTAACTCGTTTATCGTACGGGGTACAACTTTATATTAATTTACGTAAATAAACAAAAAAAAAAATGATATATTTATATACGTACGCTTTAAATATGTATTTGTTTCGATCGCCTACGGGGTCACGAAAATTGTCGCCCGGAAAAATCAACCACGGCCAGTATTCTGTTGTTTGAGACGGAGGACGACAGGTCAGCCGACCAATTTCGTTTACGTGAGGAAAAGAAGAGAAACGCTGACGGAATTTTGATCATCTTTCAAATAAAAAAAAAACCGAACAAAATCGTCATTCACCCGAAATCCGTTAGGATATATCTTTTTTTCGCAATTCGTTATTATTATCCCCATATACCGGCACCCGCTTTTCGTTATAATAATAATAAAAATAATAATAATATTAATAATAATGTATATGTATAGTAGGTTCCAATATATGTTTCGCGACGATTCGGCAGCGGCTTAAAGTCCTCGCGTTAGTTCCGAAAGGACCCACCACGGTCACACGTACCCAAATTCCGGTTTATACAAATTTCATTTCGCCGACACGCTTTCGCGGACATACGACTACACGATATACGTATATTATTACGACTGCGTGATGGTAAATCTCGTATATATATGTTTTATAGTGTGATATGACACTCAAAGGACGAGCTATATACGTGTATAAGTACGATCTAAAAAATAAATATTAATTCGTATATTTCGCGGACGCGTGTCTACGCGTTCTTTTTATAGTCGACACGCCGACAGTTTCGATTTCCGTAGATTACTCGTAGATCGGTATATTTTTTTGTTCAATTTTTTGTCCGCGAACATCGGCGCGTATGACGCGCATAACGCACGTCCGCTATTCCGTCGCGGCATTAACGCTAAAAACGTATCGGTGAGCTATACGACTTATCTACCTGCCCGTGTCCGAGTACCTGTCGGGCACGTCAAAAGTTATCTCTGCGCGTACCGAAGTATATATGATTTATTTGACGCCGTACATAATATAGTAATATACGGCCGCGCGCACGTGTACAATATTTTACGGGCGTTGAATCTATTTTAGAAAATATCAACCTCCTTGTATGATCCGGTGATTTTCCCATAATGAGCCATCGATTATCTGCCACGGTTTTTAATACGTTTTCTTTTCCAGTCATTCGTTCGTTTCAGGATTGACCGTTTTTTAATTGATATCTTTTCCTCACACCTTGGGCCGAATGTAAACTTTTGGTTTTGAACTATCATTCGCCACTATCGCCCAATCATATAAAACTAAATCGAATTAACGGCAATACAGTATCGATACGACATTTCTACATTTCGTCTATGAATAACTATTGCTCAAAAACGCGTTTGTAAGCGACAAAATTACGATCTAACCGGAGTCGCTTTTCGCGTAGTTTGATGGCAAAAATGGTAACATCCTAGTATTTTAACAGTAATACACATTTAAGTATATTCGGTAGGTAGTGATGAGAATACATATTGAACAATCGGGCTTAAAAATGTCTGTCAGAGCGTTTTCGACGGGGTTAATTTTCAATATTTGCCACTCCCTTATCTCTTACCAATTCATTACGTTTTAAACTTAAACGATTCGTATTCGCCGAATTTAATTGACCAGCGTGTGTATATTTTCGTAATTATATATATACATTAAATAACGAAGGAGGCATTTAAATGTAAAATAGTTGATAAAATTATAGCAAATAATTGGTACGGTTAACAACATTAAAAGGATAAACAATTGTGAGACGAAACGCGTCGGAAAAATAACTTTCTTAAAAAAATATAATAAAAATGATTTATATTTTTCGGCACATAGTCTGGCTCATGAAAACAAATCACTCTGTACTATTCAATTATATGTTATGTACGAACGAGTTAAATATTTAAAGAGCGCGATGAAACTTTTGAACTATAGGTATATGTATTGTATATTAATATTATTATATGTCACGGTGATTTATATATGAACAACATTGTCATACAAAAACATAAATAATACAAAAGAACGAATACGTCTGAATAATCTATCTTTTATAATACGTCATTTCGTAGTATATTCTTCATCCGGTAATTATTTCCAAACAAAACCAATTACAATCGCACGTCTATAATATAAATTGTAACCGGGTATTTCGTTTCGAGTGGTCGTTTTCGTTTGGTTTTGCGTCACGCGACTTTACGTACTTGTCTCGAGTTAATTAAAATTCGCGCGCCATTTTAGAAATCGACCGATTTAGCAACCATTATATGATATTAAACTTTTGTTTTACACGTTCCTGTTCGAAAACATTTACTTCGAATGGGCTAGAAGTAGGTAGATTATACTTTCGTCGGTCTTCTGTTCGCATAAACAAATCGTTATTAATGGAGGTTTGGACACGTTTTCGACACGTTTGTACGGACCGAGTGTTCGCGTCGAATTTTGTATATCTAATTGCGATCTTCTAGATAATAATCACAATGACGGTTGAAACAAACAGGGAAATGCGGCTGATATTACGGCGAAAATGGAAGAATAATACGATAGTCGCGGTGCACGCATTTTAGTCGTTTAAATAATACCGCGTGGTGTACCGTATGGTTATACCACGGAGATAACACACTCGAACGACGATATTTCCCGAACACGAAATAATTATAAATGAACCGCAACTACCGAAAATATATTGTCTACTCGCAAAACCGTTTCTTTTTCAAATTCAACGATGTTGGTAAGGAATCGTTCGCGAAAGACCTTTGGAAACGGTCGCGTGAACACAGTAACACGTTTTCGCTTTAGAATCGAGCGAATTTTGCGAATTTTCGTGTAAGCAAGCATACGATGACGAGACGTGGCGTTCTCGTAGCGTAAAAGAAACGACAAATACCACGCGAGAAATTTATAATTCTCGTAAGTAGGACGATTCGGTTTTCGTACGTAATACATGTCGACTGCGAGAAATACAAATGTACATTAATACCGAACTTATACACGCTTAAGGGAGATGGACAAAAGGGTGTTAGAATACTCACCGTGACAATTATTTCGGCGTGATTTTTATTTTGATTAAAATATTCTTCGCGCTTAACGGTACGCAAACGTTCAAATCTTCACCCAGTACCACTTCAATCAACACGTATATCTTTTACATTCTCGTTATTATTTCCGAAAAAAGTCGGAATAGCGTTGTGCTTAAATTAAAAACGCGATGAAATTCAAGTTGCTTTAGAAATAAAAATATAATTTTTAACCATGATCGTTTCTCGCATCTACTTTTCCATTGCTCTAGTCTCTCTTCGGATAGAATCAATCTATTCCAATCCCTTCTTATAAATAATATAGCACTAAATCCTTACAGTATCCTAAATAACTTCAATCCTTCAGTTATCCTTAAAATAATCCGTTTCTTTTATTCATCGGGTTTTTCTTTATAACGTTGTAAATATACTATGTTAATCGTCAAGCTGAAATGTATACTACAAAGCTTATTAATAAAAAAAAAAAAAACTATGACCGTATCGATAATTTGTAGAACGAGTTATTATTATGTACGTTAAATTGGTTTTTTAATACGCATGTACAAGGGGTTTATATATTCAAAGTCTCGCACGGCTGCAGCGAATGGTTTTTGTATACTTCTTTTATCTCCACGTAGGTTTGGGTAGCCGTTAATCCGAGCGAAAAGCAATAACTAACAACTCCGCGTCGCCATGTCGTCGGCTCTTGTGTAGTCACCTCGAAAACGGTAAGGGGTAAGCGAAACACGTCTTACTAAATTGTCTATCACGAACGAATGGATTGTACTCTAAAGCCTAAAACAGGCTCGTTTTATTCGTCCTATTATAATTTATCGCATCGTAATTTAGTATTATCGTTAATCAACAAGGCGGTGTCGTCTTTTTTTTTTAAAAAAATATATATATTACCCTCGATCGGAGGAGTTAGTTGAGCGAACCACCTAACCTAACCTTACCGACACACGTATAAACAAACGAGACGGCAAGTTAAAAGAACCAAATTAATCGAATAAGAGCGACACGCGCGGTAAATGAACGGAACGAGTCTCGTGTTCTCCGATGAAATAATATATATCGTACAAAGTGTAGTTACTACTTACGCGGAGTCGATAAAAACAATTAAGCGGGGTTTTTTTTTTCGAAACTATAACTATTACATTATCGACTAGCATAAACCTTCGTGTTTCTCGTATAATAAGTACGCTGTTCGAGAGTAATGCGAGGGGATTGGGTGAGAAAGAGAGTGCCATAGTAAGTATACAATGCTCTCGTTAAAGGATGTTTATTTTAAATTCGTCCATAAGTCACTCGAAGACTAGCTTATATATATATATACGGGTCGGTTTTTAGTGTATATTATTAATTATCGCGGAGTTTCGTGTAATAGCACTTGCGTCGACCTCAATACGTCGATTGCGGCGGAGAGCGGAGAGGACGAGTGACCGGGCTAATAAAATTATGCCGTCTCCGTGTCGGTCACGGTTATTTTTCGCGCGTTCGTTCCTCGCACAGCTATAAGTATATGTACAGTATATACTATACAGGGTGAACCCAAAATATCCGACCGTATTAGAAACGGACGATTATTTATTATTAGCCGTGTTCGCGGAATATCGCACGCTGGTGTGTACACTTCGCGTGCGCTTCCGCGCTTTTTGTCTGTTTCACTATATAATTAGGCGTTTATTTCCGCATTTTCGGCTCTTATATCGAACACGGTCGAAAAATACTATAGTGCAGATTACGGGCGGCCAGTCCGTGACCGAGTTCGACGATGATCGATATTATTCTAATTAATGGACAAACTGTTTGTAGCGAATTGTTAATCACTAATCAAAAAAAAAATTGAAGAAAATCTACGTTTTTTATATTTGTTGTACACAGAAACTGAATTTTAAATACTCGAGGATAAAGTTATTGGACGGCGTGTTACGATTATTGTTTCGATAAAATATTGGTGTCGACGAATGAAAAATGAATTTAGAGAAATATCGCGTTGGTTTTCTTTTAATTACTACAAAGTGATATAAACAAACAATAACAAAAGGTAATCGTATACTCTAAAGTACGGGTTTTGCGGTCGGAAATTGCACAGGCCAATCTATCGATCTAGGTCGACGGCATTGATGTATATTTATAATAACGAACGAGGTAGAGTTATATTAGTATTTTAGAGTTCAATTTTCAACAGACTTGAAGTTGTACAAATTGTCCTTTCGTAAATGATATTATCGTATTCGTGTAGTTAGCGGAATCGTAAAGATTTTTTAATGTTTCGTTTAGTTTTATTAGTTAGTGATTATTAGTGTTTTTTCTGTTGTATTATTACTGTCATGATTATGGACTATAATTAAAAGTAATACTATCTAATAGGACAGATATTTAAATTCAAAATATTCACGTAGAACGAAGTTCTAAAGTAAAATATGAAAAACGGGGTTTGAAATTGGATTAAACATTTTCGATTTGAATACGATTTTTAACTACTTCGAATTTATTTATAGATCAAAAACTTGTTTTATTTTTATAACGATTTTCGTTTTTCAATTTAACCGAAAACCAATTTAAACGTTTACGACATCTTAACGTTTGTTTTTTAATTAAAATTACGGTTTTCAATAATTCGGATTTCGATTTTAATTCGTCTGACCGATACGTATGTATTTCAACAGGAACGTTGAATATCTATTTTGATATTGGTTTTTGCGTATTTATGAACATTTTTACCTGTAATTAAAATCGATTTCGAATGCTGATGAAAAGACGCTAACGAATTCAATGTAAATGAAGGCACGTGCGTGACCGCGAACTAACGAACTTATATCGCGAGAAACAATAATAATTATAACCGAAGAGAGATATTACGTAGAATTTATCGCAGAGGTATAGAAAACTGTCCGTAAACAATGTGATCATTATACGCGTAACATTGGTCTGACGTTAAAATGAAACGCGCGTTATTAACATCAAACTCGAATGATGACGGTACATTAAAGCCACGCTTAAGCATTTTAGCTGCGCATATTTCGACGCATTTAGTTTCAGACAATTTCGAAATTCGTTTGTACGAACGGAACTTACGGAACACATCCGTCGGTATATAATTCGTTTGCCAATACGAATTGTCGCCGCGGATCGTACAATGTCAACGCGCCAAACGTGAGCGTTAAATATCGTTTAGTGTAAAATTGTCGAACGTTCTAGGTGCGTACTCTAGTGCGCGTCACACAACACGTCTGCAATGAGTCGACCGCATCGAGCGATGGTCCTCGAGGTCGGGCGTACAATGTGGAATGAGCCCGCCATTGGCCGGAAACGGATATGTAACAGCAGCCAGTGTGCGTCTATTGTATGTAACGCAGATAGATAGACTGCGTGGCACTATTGAATTTTCGAGCGATTTGACGGTTTGTACTTGTTAGTCTACAACGCCCGTACCTATTATTATTTTCCTCGGCAGGTGTTGTAATTTAGTTATCGTTCGGTTACGTCGCAATATACGTGGCTTTTGACAATAGTGTATCGAGAATTTGGACCGACGTATACACGTGCTTACATTTTACGAAATTACCGAGAAACGTTCGGAATTCCCTCTCCCCTCTCAGCCGTGTTTATAGTATCGGGTGGTTTTTCTCGTTTCGAAATACGTATTTCGAGCCTGCGGGGTATTCCTGAAATTCTCGTCGTACTTGCAAACATATTACCCACAATTATACGTATCCAAATTATTCGCAAATACTTTATATATCGTGTACAAATTTATATATATACACTACGCGCGTACATTTTATATGTTTTTATTTCGTTATCGATGGTAACGTTTCGAGCTTATTTAAATAATGGCAATGGTAGAATTCAGTATAAGTACGTGGGGGGGAGAGGTACTCTCATTCGATGGCGGAACGGAAAAATTATTCGGGGAACAAAAAAAGTGACGAATTCGTCTCTCGTTCTCTAATTCATATTCGCTAAAGATATACATTATGTATAGCGCAATATGATACTGTACGTAACGCTTAAGCATTTATATAAAATACCAAATTTTTCAGAGCGAAGCAAGTACTCAATTCATTGTGTTTTATTAAGGCAATAATCATCTCCAAATACTGTAAATACTTATGAACAATATCGTAGACTATATTGCTCAACTCAAACTTTCTCGTACTATATATTCTTGAAGGGGTCTATCTAGGCAATTCGCGTGGGATTATATCAGCGTTTAATAAACTTCGCGAAAATATAAAACGAAATCTCCCAAAATTCCCAAACGGAATTAATAGCGACTCGTGAGGATACATACGTACAATTTCGCGTATCAGAATAAAAGGAAACTAAATGGCCAACGAAACGTTTCACTTGGAGGACAAAACAATTTTTGACCGATTCACTTTTATCGTTAAGAACGATATCCTTCAATGACGTAAAATTATCATTTTCGGTAAAGAATTAATTTAAATATGTAACATTTTTGTAGTTTAAATGCCGGCGACGTTGACTACCATCAACGAACCGAATAACATTAAAAAAAAAATTGGAAAATCGTTTTCGGAATCTTCATCTGAAACAGGCAAATAGAAAACGAGGCGGTTGGTCGCGTTAATATCGTCTATTTTCTTTATATTGTCTACTCGTATTTGAGAGTTATACAATAAACGTGCATAGTCAAAGTACAAATTATGTACAAATATAAAGCTCAGTGATTTTGGACGTAACGTCTAGGCATTAAACAAAACTTCGGTTATATACGTAATATTATTATAAATATTAACATTTTGTCGTGGAAGTTATTAGAAATTATTGCTTTCCGTGGACTCGATAGACTATTCACAAGGTGCTTTGGTTAGGCAATTCTGTTACATCCGTGCGTCATGGATCTATTATCAGGTATGTACGCCAGCGAGAACAATATTATATTATTGTTAGGCGCACCTATTGTCGTTGTTGAGAACGACAATTAGTATTACATTACGAACATTATCGTCGTTAATATTGATACATTCGATTAAATTTCGACGATAATATAGGGGTGTTTTTTTAATTATAAATTAAAGCCGCGAAAACGAGATTATAGGTTTACGAATAGAAAATATAAGTAGAATATATACGTATTATCTATGTAAAATTACGTAATTTGGTCTTTTTAAAAAAAAAAAAATCGAAGATTTCGAAAAACGTTTTCGTCCGATCCTGGTGCTTCGTATAAATTATAAGAGATTTTCAGGCTTATTCCGGTGCTTGTGTAGATTCGACAGTGAATTAACATGCGTTGGACTGTAGCAAAAGGTTCCCCGTATGTTCGACACTGGTCTGATTTCTTGTTCTTTACGACGTGTTCACGCGTGTCCAATTTCAAAGTCCGATAATATCGCGTTTTCAAATAAAAACGCGTCCGCGAAATAAAATAACAATTCAAAACGAGTAAAACTCGTTGAAAATAAGGATTATATCCCGAAATCAATTCGAACTCGACGTTATGGTTTAATCAAAATGACCGTCAAATTTAACGAAACGCGGAATCGACAAATCCTTAAATATTTTTACAAGTTCGCGCAAACCGAAAGTACGTATTTCGTTAATCAATTATTAGTTATGGTACGCACCACTAATTTTCCACATCGGCGAAATCGTCCGATTCGAATTATTTTTCGTTTCACGTCATTTTTATTGATTTAAAAAAAAAAAAACGACTTTAATCGACAACAACGCCGGTCGAATATATTTATCGTTTGTCGTTAGTGAAATTCCTACGGCGCGTACGATATTTTGTTCTTCCAGCGGCGGATGTTATTCTCGCGTGTTAGCGAATTTTCATTAGATTTTGGATACACGGCCTGACGCTATTTTAAGCCCGTTTAATGCGCGCAATTTATATTTCGATTTCGTATCGTTACTGCGGACGTTCTATATAATTCTAATTTATTATTAACAATCGATCTGATCGCCGTCGTTACTAACGTCTTATGTAACGTAATACAAATCAACGTCACGCGTAATCTAATTCCGGCTTTCGTCATACGTACAGAATTGATTTAACGAACGTTGTTCATCGGGTTTTCGAAAATACAACGGTCGAAAATACTTCGCGGACGTATTGTTTTTCGTACCCGTCACACGGTGTTTGTGGTCACGCACGTTTTATTATTTATAGAGCGCGCGTAATGTAAATAAAAACCAGCCCGTGATTATTTCGTACAATTTAGCATATTGTCTACCGTCGGCGTTAAGCGTTATTTATAATTTTATTATTCGCGTCTTAGACGGAACACATAAATTAGGCGAATACAACAATAGTGCCGTAGCGCTATAACGTATATAAATAAATCCACCAGACAAACGTAAACCGGGCGTTTACAATAAATCGGAACTTACGTAGATTATATACAACGGTTCGATCGTGGTAGCCTCGGCCGTCGGCAAACTGATTTATCCGTTTAATCGCTTTACTTTTTAACATTAACGTTTGCGCGTTCGGCGTACAGTTCGTCGAATCCGGCCGAGTTCGATCAATTATTCATCGCTATTAATTCATTCGGCGTACTCGCACATTTCTAAAAAATCGATTCGATCGAACGGGCGTTTTAATCGGACGCGATTTTACCGTTTAATAATGTTTGCGTTATTAGATAAAAACGTAATTGTTCCTATTCCATTAAGACACGCGATATTCTGAGAGAACAAAGCGTCCCGTCGAGTACATACACATCCTGTCGCGTATTTTGTCGAAAACGTGTGCCGGCGCCTAGTCAAATTTAATTCTACAGTCTTAATTTCGAATAAAGACGATGGGCTCGTATATGGATCAGGAGGAGGAAGTGTGGTTTCTCGCCATTTCACGTACCGTTCGTTTGTTTACGTAAATAAATTATGTACGTTCTCTGCCCTTTGCTATGTTGACGAATTTTTAAAAAACGACAATATAGTGACGCACGAGAAATTATTTGGAATAATTTCGCGAAAACAATTTGGAAAAATATTTAACAGTTTCGTCATAAATTAAAACCTTTTATTCATTAAAGTTACGTAGCGTAACGTATGATTTTTAATTATCATTTACTATATTTGTAATTAGAAAAAATAATTATTAAACAGAATACGCGTACATAGATCGTGAATTTTAATTACAATTCAGCACGATAACAGGAAACGAGCGTTCTAAATATTATAAATTAAGAACACTAATATTAGTCTAAAGTCCACGATATACGTTGCACGCATTATAAAATACACCTACAATAGTTAAAACTTTGAAATTGAAACTGATATTTCCATATTATACCTGGGAAATAAAGGAAAAACAATTGTTTACGGTTAAATTATCGTTATGTCGAACTTATGTTTGACTTGTATTGCGGAAACTTTTTAGAGAATCAACCGGCGTTATATTAAACGCTTATGTTTACTTTTTACCAACAAATTATATATTTTGCGCCAACTTGATAAGAACAATTTCAATATATATATATATACGATGTTTTTTTTTTTGAGTATTACATAACGACCAAACGTTATATTTAAGTATCTACAAGTTACGGAATACAATCGCGCGTTATTCAACAAATGTATACGTATTTCTTGACAATACCGTGAAATCTAAATACAGGTCCCATGGTTTATCGCTATACAATAATATACGTTTTAATAAAAACAAACACGAAACATGTTAAGTCATTTATATTGAACATTTTCGCGTTTTCGTTGTACAGATATTAATGGCAACAGTAATAAAACGAGTAATTGATTCGTATAAAATACTTTTGTTTTCGTTTCTTGATACCGTATAATGAAGTTTGTACTTTCATCTAACTATATATATATATATATACTTATGTTAATGCGAATCAATAGTAAAACGGTATAAAGGACGCTCGCATTTTCGTAAAATATGAATGAACAAATACGTGTATATACTTATGTATATAATATATATATATATATATATATAACAACGTTTAACCCCGGTAATGTCCGGTGCAGAAAATTAATCGTTCGTATTCCGAATAATACTTACACAAAGCAGCGGTCGAATTTCGTCAATAAAACTTATACGTTTAAATCTATAGCCGGATAGGTCCCGAACTCGAAATATTAATTACCGTATCGCGCGTCCTCCACCCCATTTTAGTTCGTACGTTGTAAATGGTTTACACGATTTATCGAAACGAATGGTTTTCGGCGGCGCGAAATAAATTTCGGTTTTTTTTTTTTTTTAAACGTCTATACGCGCGTAATGGAAATACAGAATAGTGGCAATTGGTCGTTAGTAAACGCGTTTTGGTTCGTTTTTTTTTTTTTTATATAACTCGAGTGGCACGCACAAACGGTCGTACGCTAAATATCGTTTGATCGTGGGCACACGCGATACCACGGCGACGACCGTTGGTTTTACTTTAAAAATTACGAACGACGAATTCGAGTCGGCGAGTACAATTTCGCTGGTGACGTTAGTCGCCGGACCGGAAACGCCGACGTTTAACGGTAAACGAATAAAAATCCGAGCGCTCTTTCCGTACCGTCCAAAAGAGTAATTAAACCGAAGGCGAAACGTTCAAATCCGTTTTGGGCGCGGACGTGATTCGTTAAAAATCTGATAGGTATTAAATTCGCGTTTTTAACTTTCGACGCGGCGTCGGAGATGGCGTTAATCCGACGCTATTATTGTTATTGTTGTACACGTGAAACATGCGCGACGCCGGGGCGACGATTTAACGAAATATTTCGTCGAATGAATTATTTATAACGGTTAAAACGGAAACGAGCGTTTCGACAAAAGAAAACGAACGGGCGGGGAATTTACGAGAGACATTATTCCGCCGCGGCCAACATACACTGCAGCGCGATTTTGCGATACGAATTCGTCCAAAGTTTGCGCACAGCGCGCACCTCCACGTACGATATAACGTGTAAACATTTATATGTATATATATACAAATGTGTGTGTGTGTCGCTGCCAATTAGTGAATTCATTTTGTTCGCCAAAAGTTGACCGATTCGTCAATTTGATTTTTACATTAAAGGAATTACGAACAGATTTCGATAAATCGATACTTTCTCACGAAACGGTCACTGACGTTCGATATAGCGTAATTATTATCGGGCCATCGTCCAAATCCTGACGGCGTAATTTTCCCGTGAACCGGTCGATGGTGACCGATCGACGCGTAATTTACGTGCACAAAAGTAACCCGCCGTTTTATAATATTTATTATTATTTCTTTCGTTCGTCTATTTTATTCAACCTTTTATCATCCATTACGAAGGGCCTTTGCACTCTCCACTACAGTCTTTCCCATATTTCCCTATCGTCGCTTCCTTCTTCCATTCTCAATGGTTGTCCACTCTTATTCCAGCGTATTTTGATTCTATTCTTCCAACGTCGTGTCGTCGACCGTTTTCATGACCTTTTTCCGTCTATATATCTACGTTATGGTTTTTTTGACGATACCAATCTATAAACATATCCAGCACTCGAACGAACCTCTAGCTTATTTAATATGTACTAGTTAAATATCGATGATTTCCAATACCTTTCGTATATACAATTTTCTAGCTTATGATCGTTTTATTCTTCTCGAATATTCTCGTTTTTTTCACTTACCCATTTTTAGTCGAACCAGTTAAACACGCGTATATTAGTTACAGCTGATCGCGAATAGCTTGGATACCAGATTTCCATTGAATTCATTGATAAGAGTTTTGATGAAAATACCTTATTTAAGACAAAAGGATCGAAGATTTTTCTATTTTAATTTCGTTATTCATTACAATTGTTTATATAAACTCCCAGATATTTGAAATTATTCGCCTGTGATAAAGCGTTGTTTAGTTATTATTGTCGAGGTTTATCTATTTTATTCGATTTTCCACGTCGAACAAGATATATACGGTATATCGAAACGTTTATCTATAGTTCCTTACAGTTGTTGACCATGTCAAATATCCGCATTAGGATAAGACGATAAACGGATACATGGAAATAAAAGGAATATAAAATAAAATTTTTAATACCCGATTCTCCAACATTTTTCACGAAGAAATATAAAAAATATATATATTCTAATAGTGACGATATATATATATATTAGCAATCTAATATTGGTTAAATATGTTGTTAGTATCATAGAGGTCACTACTGGTCGGGTGGATATTATCGATAGTATGGATATTTTAGAGCAGTAGGCAAGCAGCCAGGGTGATGGTGTGATGATGGTCGACGAGTTCACCGCGCTCGGATAATTTTGCCGCCTTATTATTATTTGTTTGGTAACCAAGTGTTGCCAAGTGAAGTGTGTTAACGTTTATTAATATTAAGTTACTATAAATTATATTTATTTTTAACGCCAGAAGTGGGATTAAAAAACAATAAACCTAACCGCGTTGTGTAGTGCGTTCGGATAAGTGAGGAAGGTAGTTGTCCAGTGAAGTTTACAGGATCAAAAAAAAAAAGTACAAAAAGGTTGTAGGAAATTGGGAAGTGAATTAAATCGAAAACTTGAAAAATTACGTTTCCGAATAAATTATATTATTTTGTATTTTTGTCGAGTGCTTTTGGGATTCCCAACAAGACTGGTATTGACAATATTGACGCGTAATTTTGTGTTTACATTTTTGCCTCTTACAATGTCGTTAACTAGCAGGTATACTCGATAATTGTATCTTTATTATCGAAATCGTAGAATTCTCATATTAACTGCGTTTTGATATATTGATCTCGTCGTGTGAATCAATAGAGTTAAAAAAAAAAAATTGCGTTTAATTACATTTGTAATTGTTTATATTACGTTTTAAGAATCGTGAATTTGTAAATTAATTATAGTTGAGAATAATATAATCGAAGGAATTCGTAACATTCTTAGTTCTGCGTAGGTTCAGATAAGTCGGATGACCTGAGTAAACTCATTATAACTTTGCGAGCCACGCAAACTTCGACTGAACAAGTATGATTGTCACCTTTTCGACCTCAAGTGGACGACGCAAGAAAATGGCTTGAGCATGTTGATGAAGTGAAGGAAGAATTTTTGTGGTTTGATCTGCGAACATTCATGTTTGTAGGTGGATTTCTATTTAATAATTTGAAACGCTGGTTCAAGAACTGGTCACCTTTGGTACGTAATTGGGAAAATTTAAAAAAATGATTTTTTGGAAACCTTTCCAGTGAAGCGCAATTTAAGTCAACTTTTGAACAACGCTGCAATTTTAATTCTGACTCTGTTAACACCTATGAAATTTTGGAATACTTTTAGTTTCCTCGGTTATGCAATTTTGTAAAGAATTACATTCGTCGCTGTCTGGTCTG
Source organism: Geopemphigus sp. TES_GeoC_2020 (assembly GCA_025469175.1). Taxonomy (NCBI): domain Eukaryota; kingdom Metazoa; phylum Arthropoda; class Insecta; order Hemiptera; family Aphididae; genus Geopemphigus; species Geopemphigus sp. TES_GeoC_2020. Next base: position 129,193 of record JAIPRN010000108.1, read on the forward strand.
TATAGTTAAAAAGACGCCCACTAAAAAGTGTTATTTGTCACAGGTAGAGAACCTTCAACTCCTTTTGAGACATTACATGCTGTATATACTTCAGTGTCTCACAACTTTAAATACATTTTGGTGCTAGTGGACGCCTTCACTAAGTATTGTCTACTCCACTCAAATCAATAATCGCTTCTGAGACTAAAGAACAATTTCAAAAGTTTATTTTTCGTATTTGGTACTCCTGGTAAAATCATTATGGATGTTTGATCAAATTTTAAAAACACTTATTTGCCCAAATACCTTAGCCATTGGAACATAGAGTATTACTATGTTATACCTAACATCCATCGTGAGAATGGACAAGTAGAACGCTATATGAGAATTATTATGAATATGATTAGAATTAAAACAAAAGTCTAGTCAGGATGATCGAGTGGGTTGTAGAAAATCCAGCTTGTTTTAAACACAATAATTCAGAAATTGACACAGACGTCATCGAAGCAATTATTGCTAGGCATTAAGCGTTCTATTTCTTTAATACAAGCCATTCTTAAGAACCTTTCACATAATTTGGGTCCAATTCACAACCGGGAATTAGACAGATTTCAAGTAGTTGATACGCTTGGTTTAGAAGCCTTCAATGTTGAAATTTTAGTTGATGACTTTGTTGTTATGCATTGTGATTTTGAGATGCATAATCATAAACTTGCATACGAGTTTTTGGGGCTTTATGAGGTCATTTATATATTAGTAGGAGGTAGATTTCAATTAAAGAAAATAGGTTCAAATATAGTAACTAAGGTAGCCAAGAAGCAGCTGCGTTTATGGCCAGTAAATTGATCACTTATACGTGAAACGTCGTCATTATTGGAGCTGATGGAAACTGATGGCGCTACAGAAAAATGTTATGGAGCTTACTCTGTTACAACCAATACGAATTAAAGGTAACTTTTACATGTTTAATGGGTCTCGGTCTTGCGAATGATTGAGC
>JAIPRN010000109.1:0-38969 GCA_025469175.1 Geopemphigus sp. TES_GeoC_2020
TTCTTATTTGAACGGCCGTTCGTTGTGTTTTCGTTTCTACGTTTACGCTTTACGATAATCACACTTTTCGCGCCGTACGACGTCGCGTTATTCGACTGGCAGACGATTTTTCTGACGACGGTATTCTTTTCATTCCGGTATACGACGGTTCGTAATAATAGTTGTTTTAATTTTTATACCGGTACCACGGTTATTGTCGACGCATCTACCCGTCGGAAAACGGCCGATTACGTGTGTTCGCCGGCTGTTTACCCACCGACGTTACAATTTTCCGTCTGTATTCGTTTCCATTTAATTCGTAACGCTCGCCCGGACGTAAAAACGCTAAAATTATTCGTCATGTTTTCTCCAGCTACGCGATACGTGTTTAGTTTCGTGTATTTTCGAAAACAGTCGGCTAAACGTGTAAACATCGAATGAATCGCCTCGTATACCAAAAAATAATCGGGCCAGGATCGCGGCGACGAATCGAGCTGAATTATTAATATTTCGATACGAACGGTTTTTAAAACGAAAACGACATCGTCCGTACGTTTAGTTCAATACGAAGACGTCCACAGTTTTTGCTCGTAAAAACGAATCGTTCGCGGGAAACAATCAGTACGTGTCGACAACACCGTACGCTCCGTAACGATCGTGTTCATAATTTAAACGGTGCCGCTGGTTATCATGAGAAATCGTTAAGTACGAAACCTTTCGCCGTTTCCGTAAACCATTGGGGGCGGGGGACCGTGTACGAGGTGTTTATCGATAAAACCGAAAACGAAATTTTCCGTTTCCCGCAAAACCAATTGTCGACAATTAGTTTCGCCGTACGTACTACAAAATAGCTAGGGCGCGATTTAAACAACCAACGTAAACGGCGTTTCGTCATACGTTAAATATAAATCGTGCCGCCGTAGGAAAACCGTCGTTTTCTTTTTTCGACCTTGTACGGTACGGAAATTTCGCGACGAAACCTCGGTGTAAGTATTCGCCGTTTGCGTCGCCGTTCGCGCGTTTCGAAATTCGTTGTTCGCGAATAAACGGCGTACTTAACGCGAAACGCGATCGCAGCAACCGCGGTGGCATACGGGAATCGTATCGCGGCACGGTTGTTTTTGACGAATAGCGTTCGAAACGATCGGACGGTTTAGTGGTTAAGTTAACGAGGAAATACACGCGTATCTTCCTGTTTCGTCGGTTCGGCTAATGCCGGTTGGAAACGCCGCGACGAAATTACCACAGCTCGCTGGACGAACGTGTTTATGATCGAATACTCGTGTTTCGAGTATTGTCCGATTGTTATACGCGGGCCCGACCGGATTAACGAATTGACGTACAAATACGACGGGTCGATCGGTTTAAAAATGGAAACGAATTCGACGGGTTGTTCGTACGGTAGCGTCGCGTTAAAGTGCCGTCCAAACGCGTTCGATACAAACGGCGGAACTACGTTGTAAGAAGACGTTCGTAAAAGAATCGACGGACGAACACGATTACGTAAAAAAAAGAATAAATCGACGGTTGGAAAATCGAAAAATAGCGTTAATCGTGTACGTTGGTAACCGAAACGACGCGTTCGGAATCGTAACGTAGCTGGACACGATTAAATTGGTTTGAAAACGATTCGATTAACTCAATACCGGAATGAAAAAGGAAACGGCCGCGTTTAGTCATTTAGCCTACGCGCGCGCCGCCAGCGTTTCCCGCGTACGAAAATAAACGGGCTTTTCTAGTTTCGGCCTTTCGGCTATTACCATATTAAATCCGAGCGGTCGGTTATTGCGTTTCGTAAATACCGCCCGGAAACGCCGTCACGTAAATACTCGAACGGTATTCTTTTCGGTAGTCGAAATTACGGTTGGCCCGTCGGGACATGGAAATGATCGAATCGACACGCTCTTTATTAACCGTTTCCGATCGCTAACGAACTCCAAGGCTATACGACCAATTATTTGTCCCGGTCGTTTTTTTTTTTGCGCGCGCCTTTCGGTCGTTTCACTATTAATCCCCGATAAATCCCTTACACAGTTCGTCCGTCACACGCGATGAACACGTCGCCGCCGCGTCGATTCGTCTACAACGTCGTAACGATACTACAACGGTCGCTCCGTGGTGCACCGAACGCACACGACCGGTGCTCGCGTCCGGGTGGCTGAACTTTTCGTTTTCGACAATTACCCGGACAGCTCGAGAGCGGCGGTATTTCAGACAGATCGTTTATTATTTAACGAAATACGATAAAAACGATCGTCCGGGAATATGGCGGAACTACCTGCCGCCATACAACTATGTCCCTTACGTCGAGTCGAACAAACATTACGAAAAGCGGACGGGAGGAAAATCGACGGCGCGCCATTTTACATCCTCGGTATAATAAAAAAAATAGCGTAATCTTAAGATACGATAAGAACGGACGGACGGTAACGGGACAGTCCCTCGGTACGTCGTCCGTTCGCGTTTTCTTTTTAAACGGAATAACAAATATAATCTCACTAAGCAGTCAGCCGGCCTACTCCTCCTCCGGTTACCGCGTCCGCGTGACGGAGCCACCCGAGCAAGGGCTTGTCACTCGCGCTCAGCCACCTCCTTCGCGTTCCACATAACCGGAACATAACTCCAGCGTCTTAACTCAAGTCGCCCGGCGCGAATCCTCCGGTCCGTCGGACGAGCCACGTACCGTGGTCTCGGTCGAACGCCTTGCGGCGGAAAATCGTACGAACCTAACCTCCCGGTCGTATGGTACGGCCGGTCCACAATTGGTTTCACAACCGGGCGACAGGGGGGGGGCCACCGATCCAGGAACCGGTTGAAGTAACCGTGACCGGTCAACAACTGAATGAGGCTCATCTCGTCGCGTGACAACCACCGGCGCAACAATTCCAACACAAAACCTGTTCACCGTCTGTTTTGGGCGAAACATTCGCGACAATATCCCGGCCATATGGGTAGAATTTTCAGGGGGACGAGATCGCTGCCGAGTGTCCGGCACGCGCGAAAAAAACACCCCATGAATTCCGTCGTCGTTCGCCCTTTAGGTTATTTCCGTCTCGAGTTCTCGTTCCTTCGCTCCCGTAGATTCGGCGGCACGCGTCTTATTTCAATCGATCGTTGCCCACAGGTGGCGGCGGCGGCGGAAGGCGACCGGTGTACCGTCTAACGTCCGAGGCCAAGCACGTGCTGTGCGAATGCGCCGAATATCAATTGGCCAACTCGCCGACACACGACCACGTGGCCGCGCACATCCTCCGGCAACTCGGCGACCGTCCCGACCCGCCGGCGGCCAAAGAGGACGACTACTATTGCGCGTACTCGGACGACAACAACGAAGACTGTTACCAATGGTGAGTAATTCATATACAGCGCGTCCTTACGGCGATTCCGTCCTGGGCAAACCACCGTCACATATTATCGCTTATCACGAAACGTCGTCGGAAACTTGTTTTCGTTTTTCCGTTTAATCGATTGTCGAATACGCGAAACGTTCGACATTTTCGGAGGTACTCTTACTCTCTCTATATATATATACGTAAATTATTAATTATCGCGTGCGCCTTTATTGATTTTCCGAAACTCCAAAAAAAGTGTAAGGAAAAACGATTTTTCGAAAACCGTTAAAACGTCTAAGCGTCCCGTACGTTTTCTGACCTAAAATTACGACGAAAGCGTTCATCCGGAATGAACGTGTCGACGTTTCTACCAAGCCTTTCGCGATTTTACGAACATTTCCGGCGATTCTCGACGTGCACTATCGAGAAAACAGCAAAAACGCATCGAACAAAGCGTATACACACTAACTAGATACGGAATGTGTGTAACAAAATCGTCCGGACACTTTTCGACGCGAAAACAGTTCGAGCAAATAAGAAATAGATTAAAAAACAAACCGCGTCGTCGTAAAAACAGCGCGTCCCGCCGCCGCTTCCCGTTCGGAATTTAAAAGAAAACGTATTATTAACGGCGCGGCTTTTCCCGGGTTTTCAATTCCGTCGCTTACGCTTTGCGTGTATATGTTCGGAATCCGCGCGCTGACGCCGGTCCCGTTCGGCTCGTGATAAATCCCGAACTCGACGAATAATTTATACGAATCGGCGCGCCGGTGGTGAGTCGCCGTTGAAAACCAATTTTCGAAATTCGAAGCCTCGACGATATGGCACGGCGACATCGATCGAAGTTTACGGTCGGAGAGTACGGTATTTACGAAATAAAACCGCGTAACGTTTTACGGCAAATGTACGGTGGCCCGAAGAAGGGACGGGACGACCCACGTTTAATGACGCGGTAAAAACATTGTCCGAGTTCACGAGTGGGCGCGTCAGAGTGTACACTTGAACGATACGCGTACGTGAAGTTGACGTCCTCCTTCCCCTCGACTTTATCCGATCGACTCCGGGCAAATTGTAAATTACAATTCGGTTTCTTTACGAATTCGGGAACTAAAATTACAATTATTTGTCCGGAATCGATCGGGCCGGTCACGTACGTGAAGTGTACGAAATCGCGAAGGTTTCGCCGATTCGCCTACAGGAAATCGGCGCGTGTTCGCCGAATCCCGTTTATGGGTCGATATATCGCGTTTAACAGACAATAACGACGGAATTCTTCTCGGCCCTAAAATCGTGTCCCGGTCCGTGTTAGTATTTCGAATTTTTCGAATATCGATCCCGTATTAACGGCGACACACGGTAGTTCGTTAAACGTCGATTTCGCGGGCCGCGCTAATTGTGAAATCCGCTCGGCGAGATTTGAAAACGGGAGGGACGAAAAAACTATTATAGAATTTTAAAAAACGTTATAGACAAAACAGCGCATTTACCTCGATATGACACGATCGACGACGTCGATCACCCGTCCGTACACGTCTCGTACGCCGGCTTCAATTTTCGGCCGTCCCGGAAACCGTCGCGTGCCCGGGAAACGTCGCCAATATCGGTAGTTGCTTATCCGATAACAGGGACGGCTAGATAATGGTAACGCGACGTATATACGAAACACGCGAATTTTCGCTACCCCGCGCGCGTACGTGATCGCTCGAGACGGTTGAAACGGAGGTGAACAACACCTCGGCCGTTATATACACGCGCGTATATAAACATATTTATATAGGCACGACGTTTATCGTAATTTACGATCTCGCGTATACTCCTAAATAGTAAATTATCCTTTAGCGTACGTACTGCACGTGGGTCGCCGCTATAATCTTCTAAAATACGCGTAAAGGAAAAAAGTCGGCTGGCCGCGTTGCGCTTAAACGCGTGTAGTGTATACGCCGAGTACTACTAATTATTTTCGGGACGTTTCTCGCTTTTCCGTGTAAACTATACGAATTTTCCGCGCACGAACTTCGGCGTTCAATTTTCGGTCCGATTTCGAATAATAGCGACGGCAACGATGATAACGGAGCGCGTGAACACGCCGTCGTGATTTTATTTACGATCCGCGTGAACGACGGACATTTCCGGGCGCGTACGTCGTCGAAATAACGGTAAAACCGATACGGTACCGCGTAAATACGACGCCGGCGATTATTACGAATCAACTTGCCGAGCGGATAGGCCGGAACGTTCCCGTCAAATACCGCCGGTCGCCCGATTATGTACTATGATGGTTGCCGCGACGGAGCAACCGGTACACGTGCGTATACGTGTTGACATCCGCGCGCACGTAACGAATTCGAACGTCCGGGATAAGTAACGTTCGACACGCGCTCGTAATTTGAATCGTGACGGTAACGACTTGTGGACGGCGTCCGTGTACCAAAAAAACGACAATAACCGTCGCCAATTGTTAGGTGAAACGCTTAGGGAACGGATCGGCCGCGGTAATTCGGACGGGAATTCCTTAGCGAGGAAAAAACGAGTGGACGCGGCGCGGACGACAAGCGGTTACGCACCAACTCGGTCGGCAACGTCCGTGGACAACTTTCTCGTCTACGTTTACACTACCGGCTGTCGATCGCGTTCGAATTGAAGTGTGTGTATGCTTAGGACCGTGCGGGGTGCTGTCAGCTTCACGCGTGTTTACGCGCCGCTATTAGGGTCGATTCGTACGACGTGTGGCGAGTGGTGCGTTGACCACGGGACAAAGCCGGTCCCGGACGTATTGTGAACGAGCGAACTATGACGAAACGAACCGTTTCCCGAACGACTTGAGCGATTAAAAAAAAACAAAAAAAAAACGAATTATTAAAATCGTTCGTCTAAAACGGTCGCGAACAAATCGCGTTTCGATCGGTTCTCGACTATGCGATTCGCCCGTGCCGCGTATTATCTCACTTATTTCGGACGACGTGCCCGTAACGTCCGGAAAGGTTCCAAATCACTAATGAAGCCGACGCGGTCGTTATTTCCGACGATTTTTTCACGAACCACTATGGATGGTTAGGCACCACCGAGGGCTTTGATAGATCACGCCCACTTTACGTACAAGTTTTATTTTAAGCGAAACAAAGCCCCCTAGCGTCAGTCAGGTATATATATATATATACGGGTACGGTGGCGAACGGTGCGAAGATTTTGCACGGCCCTACGCCGAGTATGTGTGTGTGTGTTATCGATATAGATGTGGCGAATAGACGGAGCTATTTTTAGAATATAATTCGTATTTTAGAATGTTCGGTGTCCATTTCGGCCCACGTCTTGTACGTTATGTTTCGTTTCGTCCACGACCCTCAACCGATAGTCCACCGCCGCCGCAAGTCAAATACAGTTCAGTTCCTACCCCCTTCCCCCGTGCCGCCATCGTCGTTAGAATTTGTGTCGTCTTTATTTTAACCTTCGGCCGCGGTATAACAACCTCCTGATGTCCGTGCAAACGATATCCCTTTTTACCTTTAAACGCAACACGGGGACCCGCGGCGGTTGATTATTGGTTTTTACCGTAAACCGGGTTTTTGTTTAAAACGCGTTTTCGTTTTTCCGACCTTTAGTCAAATGTACAACGGAGTGCACGGGACACCGAGCCGAGTGCCGTTGATTAGCGGCGGCAGCGGCGGTGGCCGTCAACAACAACAACAACAACAACAACAACAACGGCGTCGGACGGACACGAAGGACCGGCGACGGGCCCCGGCCGTGCCGGACCAAGAAGAGCCGGCCGTCCGGGCGTACAAACGACCGGCGAGGAGGCGGAACGGCGCGCCGCCCGGCGTACCCGTCGCCCTGGTGCTGCTCGTGTTGGTCGGGTACATATGCCTGGGCGCGGCCGTGTTCGCCGCCTGGGAGGGCTGGACGTTCATCGACGGCGCGTACTTTTGCTTCGTCACGCTGTCCACCATCGGGTTCGGCGACCTGGTGCCCGGCAAATCGTTCCAGGGCACGGACACGCAGAACGGGCAACTGCAGCTGGTCGCGTGCTGCGGTTACCTGCTGTTCGGGCTGGTCCTGATCGCCATGTCGTTCTCGCTGGTCCAGGAGGAGGTGGTGTCCAAGTGCCGGCACGTGGCCCGCTACGTGGGGCTGCTGAAACAACCGGCCCGACCGGCCGCCCAACCGTACGCCCTGTAAACCGGTCCATCCGTCGGTGTCCCCTCTCTATCCCTCGGAATGGACGCCCGTTACCGAAATCGCCGGACGGAACGGATGCCTAACGTTTACGGGGGGGGAGCGAAAAGGTTAACGGGACGTGACGGTGTGAGGAGGAGTAGGGGAGGGTGTGTATTACGAACATCTCCGAAGAATGGCCAACCGTCGTCATGGGCGGGGCACTGTAATCGTTATTTCGCGAAGGACGTGTAAACACCGGCTAAAGGAATTTCGTTTCGGAAGGGTGCGTTTTTTCGTTTTTCGATCGAAATTAGGCGCCGACAGGGGCTGTAGAATAATTCGGGAACGCGAGACGCGGGCTACGGGACGTTTACGATCGAATCTGGTAAACAAACACAAAGAACGAAAACGTCGGTGTCGTTTTAATGAACGAACGAGGACCGGATAAAGTAACGGCGACCCGATTGGTTCGTAGGTGCTACTTCTATTACGATTCGTTCATCACGCGCTTACCGTTTACTACGTTACGCGCGCGTCTCTTCTTCCTCGGCTTTTTCCCGACTGTTTTTCAGGGTCGTCCCTCGACCTTGCCGGGCGCGCCAAGGCAATCGTCGTCGATCACCGTACGTCTTCTTCGGCTATTATTTTAAAAACGTGGCCCCCGGAGTGGTAGCAAAAAAAAAAACAAAAACCGCTCGGATACCGACGATGATCGCCGTCCGATTTGACGTTTTGCGCGTAAAACCGACGCGTTCCGAGGGAATAACGTGGGCGAGATTGGATTGACGGCCATCCAGCAGTGTGATATAAACGTACCCGCGTCATTTCGTTACGAATCGTCCGAGGCGAAAAGAAAACGGCGACGCCGAAATCATCGGGCCGGTCAAAGTCTTCAAACGGTTACACGCGCCGACGGCGATTTAAACGGAAAAAATTACGTGCCGGGGGAGGGATGGGGGGGGGGACACATTTGGGTAAAGCGACCAATTCGACCGATTCGCGACGGTTTTGGATCGGCACGCCGGTGACGCGTTTAACGGTCGTGTACATAGGTATTTCGTCGTTTTTCTACCGATATCGTTAGCGTCGGTTCGTAATACTCGTGTTTCATACACACGCGTAATAATAACGACGCGATACGTTCGCGCGTGATTGATCGATAGCACGACGTTTGCCACCCCACCCCCACCCCCGATTTCGAAAACGAATTCCGATCGTAAATAAAGAAAATCGTTTTCTCCGCGTTATCCGATCGATTCGAATCGTACGTCCACGAACACCGCTGCATATTTTATTATACACGTATTAAAAACGTAGGTTACATTCATTTACTATTTACCTCGTACTAATATATTTCGTCGCGCGTTTAAAATCGTGTAAATACTTATTATAAGTTAGTTTTTTGAATACGCGCCGTCGGTTCGCGGCAAAATAAAACTCGCCGCGTAAAGTTTTTCCCGTTTTTTTTTTGTTTTTTTTTCTACTAATATACGCGCGCGTACGACAATATTGTTTCGCGCGGTCCGTGTCTCACGGGTGAATCGTGTTTAATATATTAAGGTGATAATTTAATACGGCGCGCGTGTTTGTTTTACCGCCGCGTTCGAGTACGAATTCGGGACGAGCTATTTTCCTCGGAGATATAATAATATCGCGTTATAATAACGACGGAGTGGCTGATTTTCGAAACGAATTCGTGTAAACTATACGCGTACGTACGAATGTGTGTTTGTGTGTGTGTGTGTGTGTGTGTGCGCGCGCGCGCGCGCGTGTGTTTACTTTGTAATATTGTACGATGAATAATAAATAACAACACGAGAAACGAGCGTTTTTTTTACCCTTTACAATTTTACGAAATATGTGAAATTGCCCGGCGTTTATTGTTCCGCGTGTACGTTTCGCCGGACGAGCCCGTCGCTCGTTAATTTACCGACAATAACGTCGAAAAAATGTATTTTTTTTCGGACCTGCCCGTCTCGATTACCGAACTAGTGACTCGGGTACTTGATGAAACGATACGTCCGCGTACGTGACGAGTGACCGGTGTCACGACACGGACACGACGACGGCGAGTGTTCGAACGAAAACGTTGAGAAAACGGTCGTTCGTTCGAAAACAATCGTCCCGGAAAATGTTCGATAGTTTCCGCGTTCGTGACGGATTTCCAAAAAGAAAACACACGACGATTGTTCGAAGACCGCGCGATGTCTCGCGGAAACGCTAAAACGTTTATAGGACCAAGGACCCTACAGCCCCGGACCCTTTAGCTCGTTCGCGGCGACCACGCCCTCGGTATTCGACGCCGTCCGCCGTTTCGTATTGTTCGGAACTCACGGGGTTCGTCGAAATTCCCGATCGTTCCCGATATTAACCTAAACGTACGACGGTTTCCCGGCCGGCGTAAACGGTGCGCATTTCGTAAGTATATAATTCCGGCGCTTTTTCCGGGCCACTTTTTTTTTTTATTCGAAACGCGCAAAGACCGTCCCGTTTTTCGCGTTTGACGAGAACAAACGCGTTCTTCTCCGCCGGAAAACGTTTCGCGACCGGTGGATCCCGGAGCATGATCCGCTCGCGGGCGCAGAGCGTCCTATATATTATCCGTTCGGTCCACGCAGGGCCGTAGGGTCGGGCCGAAACGCGCACGGCGCTACCGATCGAGTGTCCGGTCTCGTCGTTTCGGGTTTTGCGGCGCCGACGACCGATCGACGATTTAATATTGCCTCCCGACCATCGTACCGGCCGCGTGCCGTGCGGCGTATCGTCCGCGCGCGTTAAACGAAACAAAAACCGCCCGCGTCGAATAAAACGGCGTTTCCCATGGCGGTACATTCGAATCGGGACCGTCTCAGGTCGGATGATCTAATGTATGTCCATATTAGGCGGGATCCCACCACCGTCCTTACGGCGCGTTAAAGAGAATAACGCGGGGGTCGTTAACGCGTACTCAATTACCGTCCGCGAACGTTGGCCGAATAATGTACGCGCGCCCGTTTCTCCGCTAGTAATTATCAATCGAGCCCCCTCCGCTCCACCGCCATTCCACTCGCGCCACGCCGCCGCGAAAGTCGTCCGTTCGAGGCTGACGCCCTCCGCTCGTCCGCGGACGTCGCAAATATTTATTCGGCAAACGTCTTCGCGGGAATAGCGAACCGTGACGCCCCGGACGCTAATTAAAATATTCAATTCGCGCGTCGTAAGATTATTGTTACTCGCGCCACAGATTTAAACGCGTGTTTACCTCGTCGCGCCGGATTAATTTTGATCGTAATTGGCGAGCGAATTTAATTGGCACGCCGTATTATTATTATCGTTAATCCCGTTTGCCTTTAAGTCCGCCGCCCCAGCGCGCGCAAGTTCTAACAACGCCTCCGAGTCGAACGTTCTTGTAATTAATACGGTAATTAATATCGTTACGTTTGAAACATTGAGCGCCGAGTACACGCGACAGACTTCAAACTTTAGGATTTCAAACACGAAGTCGTATAAACCGCGGTACATACGTACGTGTATAAAATTGTCGAAATAGGAGTTTTTTTAAACATTTTCGCGCTACGTTTCCGTGTCATTGCCGTAAACGTATAACTAAGTGCTCATACTGTATATATATATACATAGCGTTCTTTTACGATCGATACGGCGGAGTATACGTTCTAAAGACAACGACGTTTTCGCAATTTACAAATTAACTTTATATTGCGTCGGAAATGAGAGAAAACTGTAACCGCGGCGGCGAAAAAATAATACGAGAGGCGTCCGAATGACTTCCTAACGAAGTCGGATACGTTTAGATTTTCTAGATAATTCGAAACAAAAAAACCGACTTAGGTCGTCTTATACGTTTATACGCGTTAGGGGAAACGATATTTTTAATAGATTTTTCCCCCGCGAGCTTTATCTCGACGAAGCAGAAGTTACGAACTCGGATTAATAAATACGTCGCGCCATATAACGAAAAAATAATAATACCTACTCGTAGAAAACGCGTTTTACATTATATATATATATATTAGATTTTGAGATTAGACGAAAAAACGGTGCGTAGTTTAGTAAACTTCGATTCTTAAAAATATATATTATTTCCGCGCGTATCTGGGAACGTTTTTATTTTACTTTGTATTTCTTTGGGCTTTTACTCGTATCGGTCAATTCGGTTCGATTTATGTCCTACGCCAATTACCGGAATAACTTAACGCGGAGGAAGTTGGGCCCGACTAGGGATCCTTCCTACGGTCAAATATCCGAGCGACGCATTTTTCTATTACTCGCCATCAACGCCCGGTTTGGCCTATCGTATTTATGTTGAAACTTTCAGTTCGCGCCGTCCACGTAATAGCTTACGAATTTTTGACAAATACACGTCGTTTACGTAAAAATAAGAGAGCGCTCCCTTCCCGATTCTCTTGTTTAAGTAATATATATGTATATATCGTTAGAAATTAACGAAACGTACGGTAATTAAATATTAATTATCGCTTCGCTCGACGACGCCTTTTACTTTTACCAACGAAATAAATAACGAGACGGCCAAATCACCACGAGCGCGGTGGACTCATCGTCCGTAACCATCCGATCACTGTTCGCCTGCTCGAAATGTCGACGCGCAATCGATAAAGTCCGACCGACCGGCAGAGGCCTCTATTACGATAACGTACACCATGACAACCAACGTAAGATGATCGCGAACGGTACGTATAAATGTATAATGAAATGGGACCGGGCGGCCCGTCCCGCGAAAAGATTTCGAACCATAGTTACGGCGATGCACCGCCGAATCGGCGTACATAAGTATTATTATGGAGCCGACGACGAATATTAAAAACGTTTGGCTTTCTAAAAAACCGTAATTATCCGACACGAGTACGGAGAAAGTTTTTCCGGTAATAAAAAAACAACTAAAAGCCACGCTACCGTTCGCCGAACTTGATAACGTCCCCACAAGTTGCTAGCTATTTCGCGTGCCGCACACGCGCCGCTTATTTACGCACACGCCCGTACTACCGGGATTAGTGTACGCCGCAGGCGTCGATTCAACAATAGACGACACAGTACATATTATTATTATTATTATAACGACAACACGAAATGACAATACGTTTTTCCCGGAGGAATACACTCCTTGCGTATTTATACGACGATTTCGCGTATTGTTCTCCGCAAACCCGCACCGAAATAGCAATAACAATAACAGGCGCGCGGGTACGCGAACGTGCACAAACTAAACCGACGAATGGCCGATGTATATATATATATATATAGTTTCGACATTTTTCGCGATATACGAACAAAACAAATCCGACAAATACTCCGCGAATCGACGAATTTTATATAGATACTCGATGTTTAAACGTCTTAAAAAAAAAACGGAGAAACTTTGGAATTATAACAAAGGCTAACACCCTCCCCTCCCTGTAGTCCACCCATCTACAAAAACACGGCGAGTTTCACTACAATAGGGGTCGCATTCTCGTCGTTTAGATAACGAAACACGCGCGCGCGCGAGAAAATCGTCACGAATGTTTCCGCGGAAGAAGCCGCGTCGTTTATCGTCGAACATACGTACGCGGCGCCTAGATACCGTCTACGTCACAGACGAATCCCCACGGGTACATCAACGCCCAGAATCATCGGCCGCGGAAAAGCGAAAACTCTCGCCATGAAACTGAAACCTGCGTCCACAGACTATCGCGGACCATGGTGCGCTGTGCCAAAAACGAGAATCGTTGGCCCGTTCTTTTTCGAGACGACAATCGACGATATCGAGAAATTGTCGAATTATTCGTGTCGTTAAACGTATTATTTATATACTTATTCGTTCGTTTGTTTATCGCGATAATCAAAAAACGACGATTGTTACAAAATACGCGACGAAACGGGCGCGTTCGAAAATCCTGTCGATTGAAGAAACTGAGATTGTAGAACCCACGGCGAATGTTGTGATCGCTCACCAAGAGGCTATAATCAGAGGTACGTAATATTCCGATATTATCTCGGGTCTGTCGTAAGTTTTGGTGGTAGCCGGTGGCGTGGCCGTGTGTGAACGTGGAAAATAAGACACCGGAACGCGTATACGAGACATTCAAATTACCGGCGAAACGTCGTCGTCGGCAAAACAAACCAAAAACGTAGGAAACTAGAATTCGGGAAAGGCATATTACGGAAAATATTATTCGGACGATGAGAATTTCCGGAAAATAATTTTCCTCGAGAATTCTCCGGGGAAAATGTAATTTCAAAAGAAAACTTTTTGAGTAAAAATAACGTAAATTTCGGGAAAGGCTGAACAGATTATACGCGAGAGAACGAAATTAGGGAAAGCTTGTTTTGTAGGAATATACGAATAGTTCTCGCTATTAAGTATTACGCGAGAACGCGAAATTCGTCGCTTAAAATTAAATAACGACTCGATGGGCGATCGCGCGGCGATTCGTATAGGCAATTCTGATACGTCCGCGCAGCGGTTACAATGACTATAATTGGTTATTAAATTATTATTTCCAATTTCGTCAAAATCCGCACTTGGCTCGATAGTTCTTTTAAAACTAGCCGAAGTAAAGCGAATTAATTTTTTGTTCCGATCGAGATAAAAATTTTAAAAACCAAAACGTCGGTAAAATTAACATAAGACGATGAAATCGAGTTCACTTTGTTTCTTTTCAAGTAATCCTTGTTAAGTTCTACAAATACATATTTTTGAACGCGATCCCTAGTCGTCTCCACTCATTCAAAGCACAACTTACGTTCGAGACAGGCGCCGTATTAAACAAAGCGTAATAATTATGACGCGTAATTAATTATATTTAGGCGGATATGATGAACGACTGCTTTTGTCAGTACTTGAGAGTGTTTAAAGGTATTATTTTGATGTTAACATAGGGAATTTATTTTTCTGGCCCAATGCGAAACTCGTAAAAATTAGACGGACATTGCTCGCGGGACATTCTGCAGGTAACGTAACGCAAAATATTGTCTATGCGCGTCGTAAGCACAAATTTGGCACTATTCTAGAACGTGTTAAAATTAACACGTTGACGGGACAAACCACCGACAATGAAAACTCGACAAAATCAAACGGATCGTTAAAAACGTAAAAAATCACGTTAATTTGACTGGGGAAAAAAGCCGTTTTACGTTTTACTATTGAACACCGATCCGTTAACTTATTCGCGAAGTTAAAGGCGACGTTTGCCGTTAGTCGAACACAACGAAATACGTTAGGTCGGTGTATTTGTATTGACCTAAAACGCGTAAACGGTGAAAAACTGCGGTAGTAAACACATCGTTTATGTGAACCTTCGTGAGATGTTAACGAAACCGCCGGATCGCGATAATAGACTTTTCGTGTCGGAGTAAAACTGTCCTTGGACACGTTAAAAATAACGACGTCGGTGAAACAATCCTATTCTTTCCACTCTCTCACGCGCTCGCCCACTCTTTGTCGCAGTACCGGCATGTACCGACGGTGGCGTTCTCGCAACAGAATTGCGTTCCAATATTCTATGCCCCGACATAACACGCGCGGTCGAAATTAAATCTTGCGACGTATACAGCGTGGGCTGAGAAGAAAATGTTATTAGTACTATAGTAATAATTTGCTCGGTCGAGCGACTATATTATTTTGTAGCCCCACCCATTGCGTGTTGCTGCGATTTCGTACAAAATACGGCACCGAAAAGCGATTTTTACTCTTCGTGAAATACTTTACGACCAATCGTTTTTAACCGTATCTAAACGCACAAATCGTTTCGTAAAAAATCACGAATTCGAACGAAAAATTTTCGTTTATTTATCCTATTGGTCCGAATACCGCATATTTTGGAAATATTACTGGAAACATCGGCAACAACGTTTTATACTGACATCGAGTAAAACGGCCTACTTTTTATTTAACACCTGTTACGTAGTATCATACACGTTTTATTTTAATAAAAACGTTGTTTTTCTATTACGATTCTAAATTAAATTTCAATCTTCCAGTCGAAATTTTATTTTATCGATGTAATTATCCAAAAATTTAAAATAGTTAACTAACGCGTTCTTTTATCATATAATTAGGGTAAAATACCAAAAACGGAATTATAAATTAGTTATTAACGATAATCCATCATATCCCATTCTATTCTATGGGTCTACACATTTTAACAAAATGAAAATCATGTTTGGACACGTTGTTGAATTATCACTCAGAATGAAAATTTTCGTTTAGAGTTTGGTGATTTTTCTCTGGTAAACATTATTTATATCGATGTCGTCTACTGCGTACATATATGAGCTTGGATCGTTTTAAAACCATTAAATGAATGATCGCAATATTTCGTTCTACCGTCACGAAAATAACTCACTCTAAATGTTCAAATATCTTGCGAGACGTCTTTGTGAAATACATTCGTACGTTTTAGATTCGACAACGAGCATATATATTTTCCATCACGATAAACTATATATTTAAAATATTATATCGTAATAACGTTAAAGAAAATGTTTTACGAGTATTCTTATATTATTTTCAATTACGACGGGAATATATACACGTTTTAAATAATCAAGATTTATACTTATTTAACGTTAATTATCGTGTTAAACTAATTTTTCAGATTAAGCTGAGTTTGCGGAATACATTTTCTTGATAGTTTCCTTAAGCGTAGTGCGAAAAATAGTAAAATAAAATTAATACGAAGAAATGGAAGAAGTAAAAAAAAGAAGTATATTTTGATAACGGCAAAAAATGAACGCTCACAACCGAATCTGTTCATTTGAAATGCATAGTTAAAACGAATTGCGTATTTTAGCGAACTATAACAGCAATCGCTGTAACCGACAAAAATTGTTTTCATGCAATATTATTATAGACGAGTAATATTATACCAAAATTAATAACTCGTGTTATCTCCTTTTTTAAACATACGCGTGAATAATTCAATAAAAACGATTTATTTAAATTTATCCGGGTTGTTTACATATTCAGCTAATTAGTTGTAATTGCCATACCTCAACAACTGACTCTATTATGTTAACATCATGAGGGCATCAAAAATATAGTAACAATATAATAGCGTCGTTCGAAGTGTACCTATATATATATATATTTTTTTTTTTTAAATATTTTTTAATATATTTTACGAAAATTCGGAGCACATGTCCTCCTATATTTATACGTATTTTGCTTTTAAGGAGTATGTAGATGGACAAGAAAAATTTTAGAATGTTAAATTCACGACGGATTCGAATTCCACTCGTGGTATCTGCAGTGGAAATGATAATGCAAGAGCGGATACAAGTAAAAAGTACTAGAGGATATTTCCCACTCTCTCATTTTTAAAAAAAAAACTAAATTAAACGGTATACAAATATTTTTACTGTATATTTTATGTGATCAAATGTATACATATAATGTTTCACATCGAAACACTTGTTATAAACGTAATTATTCGCATTTGACTTCTGTTGTTTAAAATAATATGCATAATTGCACGTTATTTTAGACCTCTAGTTATTACACCACGTGTATTTTTATAATACGTTGTATTAAAATATTTAATAAAACATTTTGAATCGATATAATACACAATATATATTACGCGTAGTAAATGTCAAAAGTCGAACGTTTTTGTTTAAATTGCTGGGACAACTGCGTGTATTTAAAAAATGACTATGTAAATGATTAGTATTTTTAATACTTAAATTTTTTTGTGAAAACACTTAAACATTTAAAACATTTTTTTATACTACGTTTTTAGTAAAAACGAAATATTTATAATTACCTTTGTATATCTGTTAGTGTAATTACTATTTCTCTGACACTTGCGCATATGTGTAATTACCGTATTTACGGAAAACTCAAACTGATATAAAACGCTACGTTCAACGTGACATCATTTATATTAGTTGGAAATTTCGTTTCTTTTCTTAAAAAAAATAAATTTTTGTTTAATTTCAACTAAAAGTACGCAACGGTAAAATGATTTCCACAAAAATTTTAGTGTCTATGGTCGTGATGATATCATTGGTCCAAGTAAGTGTTTCGTCCATTTTGTTTTCGTAATTTATTAATTCGTTTATGACATTTTTAATCGCTCGAACTTTACGAAATTTCTAATATGCGAACGTTTATTTTAAAATAAATATCGATTCTTCACAAGTAAAGAAAACACGATGTTTTTTTTTATTTAAATCTGAATCGTAAAAAAATCTTTTCAATTTTCCGTACGATTCAATATAAAATGTACATGTAATGTATATGTGTATATCTACACTAACTTTAGTTAACACTTTTAACCTTACATATGTAAACTTTATCTATTTATATAGACAAACTGTCATTGATTAAATCACTTGCAATTTTTTAACTCATTCTATTTGAATTTTATCAAAATCTCAAGACTTGAGTAGAAATATCACGTAAATTTGTTATAATAAAATCTAAAATATATTTACGAATCTCTTAGTTAAATGTTCGTCTTAGGCGGATATTCGTTGAACTCAACAATCTTTCAAAACCAAATCACTATATTATTTATACACACGTAAATCGTGTATTCATTTTTCGACGTTTGTATATCATTCATTACAGTGATAAATGATAAATGCTTACGTGTTGAATCATTTATACCATATTATTGACGTACATTTAATTTTTTTTGAAAATATAGTTCATAACTTGTTCGAATAATAAACCAGAGAATAATAAACCAGAGGATAATGAACCAGAGGATAATGAACCAGAGGATAATGAACCAGAGGATAATGAATCAGAGAATACAAAACCCGATTTGTTTGACACAGCAGCCAATGAAGAGATCATGTCACAGGTAATTCCAATCCATGGGAAATACTAAGCTATGCAGTTTGTGCTCAATACATAATACTTATAACTAATATATTTATACCGTATATTAGATTATTTAAATTAAAAATAAATTGTTTTATAAAGTGGGAATTTTGTCCACGCTGAAAATTATATTAATAAGTAACATTCTAATGCAATTTTACAGTCACCAGAAAAAAAAAAAGAAGAGTTGAAAATAGAAACCACAGAAACTTTGAAGGTAATGTTAATATCCATAGAAATTAATAAATTACGCAGTTCGTACTTAATATTTATAATCTATTTATATCACAAATGAAATTATCGGAATTATGTAAACAATTGTATTACAAATTTCGAATTTTCGTTCACGATAAAAGAATTATGTCGATAATTAATATTCTAATATAATTTTACAGTTACCAGGAGATAATTATACGCCGGATAAACAAAACATAGACATTTCGGAGGTAATGTCGTCCTATATGAATTAACCTATTACGCGGTTCATACTTAATATTAATACTTCGTGTGTTTATACAATAAAATACAGTGACGTAGCCAGAAGGCTGTGAACCTCTCTCTCCTCCCACAACAATTTCAAAAGTATATTAGAATTTATAATTTGTGTTATCTAAACATTTAAATAAAAAATAAAACTTCAAATAGTAATAATACCAGAACAATGAATATATATAAAACACATAGATATAAATAATATTATCAAACAATATTCTATATTCTATAATAAGATTATATATTTATTACACATTTCACGTGTAATTTATAACCACAATCCTGGTCGTAGTTGTTACGTTTTATGATTTTACAAAATTTCATAAATATAAATAATAAATATTTAAATTACGGTATAGCTGAAAAAATGTAAACGAGTCTAAATTTTAATACAGACAATCCAAAAATGTCAACATAAAATCTATTAGTTTTGGTATTCACTGCTTAATAAATAACGTGTAAATTGAAAAAACTATTATAAATAATCATAATACATACTGAAAGTGCATATTACATACATACCTACAGCGCTGTAAAGTATTTAAGTAGAATTGTTATTATAAACAATCGTTTAATTTCGTAGCGTGGAATTCTTATTAGAATATTTTTAACCTAGAGTATATTTTACAGTATTTGAACTTTTTTCTTTTATACCTTAAACTTATTTTGGATTCTTCTAAACATTAAATGGCAATTTAATTGTGTAACATGTTACGATATGATTTGTTACAATTATTGTACGATCTTCGCATTTAGATTATTCGAATGTTCGTCGAAAGTCTATTAATCTGTCGACATATTTGGACAATTTTTTAATACTTAATATTTAAGTATTATTAACATTTTTTAATTTGTTATTATACCACACACTTTAATTACGACTTACACATTTTTTTTTATACACATAGCCAATACTTAAAAACGTGAAATTCCTGTAATCTTAATAAGTCCACGTTTCTATCACGACACATATAACGAGATGCTTCCTTTCAAAACAAATATCCTAACTACGTTACTGTAAGAATAGGATGTCGAAATGATAATAAATAAATGGTATTCGAATCCATATTTTTTCTATTCAAAAACGGTTCTAGTAAAAATTCAAAAACGATTTGTTACAGAAATCAAAATTGCAAAACAATTTGATGACAGGATGAAATTCTGACAAGACCGCAAGTGTACAGCCATCACTGTAGGTCAATAATATCGGGTTACCTTCGGCGATTTTACGAAATAAACTACAGGCAAACATATGTATCGGTTTTCAAAAATAAAATTAAATATACCTACATAAAAAATTCGAAAACTTTATTAAATATTATGCTTTGGTTCTTATTGTACAGATTCGTTTACCGATATTGAATTTCCGGTAAGAGTCGTATTAATTTGTTCACAAAAGGATTCTTTTAAGACTTGAACAAATAACAATAGCTGACACGAATAAAAAAAATTAATGGAAAAACAATCGCCTTTTCAAATTGTATCCACCTTATTAGTCACCATTAGCGGGTAACGCGCTGTAACCGTCATTTTACCCCTTTACCTCGATAAAAAATCGAACTTTTACCGTGGACAATTTGACGACCATAAACGAAATCGAATTGACGTCAAAAGCGTATCGATAATATTCGAATATTTGTATACGTACCATTTTTATTCGACACTTTCAGACGTCGATTTCACCAAAGCGTGAACTATTACCAGTCATTAGTTGGTACGGTTAACGTATTCGCGAAATACGGTTAATATTAATCGAAATGTGTTCCGTTCGATTAGATTTCCGTCTAAAATTCACAAAACGCGAGAATTAAATAAGTTTATGACGAGCGACGTATTTGTCATTAAGTGGGGCACGTACACAAATATCCTATGGTTTCCGCGATTTCTTTCGAGTTTCGATGGCATAATAACATTAATAAGGAACTAGATGTGTCGATTCGACCGAAAATTGTTTTACACGAAAAACAAAATCGAGCGTTATTGACGGTTAGTCGAATACGCCTACCTCCGAGCTACGCCCGAAAGGTTTATTTAATTCTACGAAAAAAATCCGAGCGAAATCAAATTCATATTTGAACACCGCGACTACGTACCGTTACCGATTGTCCGCGTAGGTACGCCGAAAACGACGGACACCGCGTTGTCTGGCCAACAGCAGTCAGTTACCCACCAAATGGTCGGTGTATTGTACACGGGCGAAAAAATTCACGGTTTTGACGATACGTTCTCCGTGCGCACTTCGTACGCCGTTTAAATGGACGACGGTCGCTCGTTTTACACATTGGTCGAGGACGACACAACGGTCACGCTCGTTACCGGGAGGCCGGTACCCTAAATATTTAGACGCTCCTTGACCGAGTTAACCGGACGAGGTTTATCCAATAACCATACGGTAACGACGGCGGTGGCGGCGTCGCCGAACTTGGTCGAACCCGTAGTCGTATCACGCGCGTCGCTTTATCATCAACCGCGATTGCGATCAGTAGAACGATCAAGTACACGGGTTTATTTATGAGTAGTGTTGTTGTTTAACGTTCCGCGGACAGCGGAGTCTCATGGCCATACGGCGGCGGTTGATGGTTTGAAAACGGACGGAGCAGCAGCGATGGACCGCCGCCGGATAAAGAACGTCGCGTACGCGGCCGCGGCAGGCGTTTGCGGTTCGTCGGCCGGCACGTTCGGCAAAATCGGAATGGGCGTCGACGAGTTCTTCGGCTTCGTCGACCATCACCGTGTAAGGCTCTTCCCGCTGTCCGTACTTAGTTAGGTGTCGTGAACAACGGCGGCCGTAAACATTCGGTTTTCACGTGACCGCGGCGTAATCGTCGAAATCAATCGTATTACACGTTTGTACTTCCGTCCGTGTTCCCGGTTTTCGTCCGTATTCGCCTCGTCGTTTTTGAAAGTATATTTTTACGACCGTTCTCCCTTTAGTTAATCCACTACATTTTATCTTTCGCAATTCAAATGTCTACAGTCATTCGATAAACTATCGTGTATGTTCAATGTAGTTAACGAATTCTTCGTAGATTCTAAACAGCCGACGATATATGTACATTTTCATTGCTTCCGAAACCTAACGAGAAACAAAACTATCGCACCATTTTGTGGTCACAAATCAAGAACTAAAATTTACGGCCAACTTGGTACTATGTTACGTTAACGCTATGGTTTTTCTTTTTTTCCCGCTTCCATACACGCTCCTGTTCAGGCCACATACACTTTACTGGCAAGATCCATTATGTTGGCGTTGGTTGTCTTGGCCAACATTGGCGTTTGGTTTATGTATACCAGATCATTGCGGTTTGGTTCCACATTATCGTCCACCGGAATTAGTGTCTCTTTCAATTATATTTTTACTGTAAGTAAACGTATTAATTTTGCCACAAAATATGTCACGTTTAGTTCACACAGAAAATTTGACAAGAGCGTTTGTACATTTTTATATTACACATCGGTTATTAGGTCATTAATTTTGACGTAAAATCATGTACGATATAAATTGTATAAAACAAATTACATCTTTTTTTAAATCGTTATTCAAATTAATTGATTCACAAGTACCTTAACATCAAATTTGTCAACAAAATTCCACGTCCAACTAACCAATCATTCTAACCTACTTATTTCCCTTCAAGGTAATGAAAACATTAACAATTCTACCTATTGATTAAAAAAATACTAGTATAGAGATCCATCTATTAAATCCTAAGCTTTACATTTCAATTCTAAAGGTTCTGTCTCTAGACAGTCTCCCTCATACTAGTCAAATTATGTAAATTATTAAAAAATAATCACATATACATATACATAATACTAATTGTAAATATTATATTTTCAATTTAAAAAAAAGTTCATCGTTTTAGGTAAATACATTAAGATAATGTATGTTCATGAGTTAAGGAAATTTTAAAAATGCTTAATTCACAAACTTTGACAGTTTCAATTTTCGTCATTATTTAATCTTTACATGTGTTTCAGGCCTTAACTGGAGTATTATTGTTTGCTGAGAGATGTTCGTTGCTGTGGGCTTGTGGAACGTTTTCAGTTATAATTGGAGTCATATTGATGTCAGTTTAAACATTTTTTTTTTTTATATAAATCGGCAATACACTCACTGGCCCGGAAAGCTTGAAGGCAGTACTTCGGAAGTTTAAACATTTTACAAACACCAAATAAAATCATACCGATCTCTTGTATATAGTACCATATTGTTGTTGTTTTAAATTAACCTAGTTACGTTGGAATAGACATTTGATTACGTGTATTTGTATCGTAATATACATATACAGATTTTACCATAATCTAAGTTCACCATTATAGTTAGTTTTGATTAAATTAGTGTTAACGTGTTATATTTCTTTTTTTTATCAACTTTTAATTTTATAAATAAATTATTTTTCGACTCTATATGTTAATATTAAACAAGTATTTGTTTGAAATATTAAATGTACAAACCACAAACTTATTTTTATCGAAACGAATTAATAATGTTATTTAAGTAATAGCTAATGATTTTAGTTAAACATTTTATTTATAAATACGTCGCCCAAATCACACCTCTGAACAAGCGTTTTTGTTTTTTTGTCTATTTTTATTCATGTGTTCATTGCATCGATATTTGTTATCAGATTGACCATTCTCATATACCTTGACCTATACTTTACATAGATGAAAACTAAAATTATATTTTTGTAGTGTATCGTAAAGGTTAGGTTGGTCAATATTTCTAATTGATTAAAATATAAATATTCTAAATATAATATAATCATAATTTAAATTACTTATAAGCTATAATGTTTCTGAAATAAACTAATTTTATTAGAAGTTAGGCAAATAGCTAATTATTTTAATGAAAAATTACTTGATACAAAAATTCATTTTCAAATATTAAGTATTTGACTTATTAAATTCGAAGTTAACGTACAAATAAATTAATATTGTTATTTATTAATTAAATTGAGACTTAACTATAACTTTTAAATTAGTCAGGAAAAACTAAATTTAAATTTAATTATTCATAGATAAGATCTAACTTTCCTACAAGCTGAGAAATATTCAAAATATTTTTACAACAAATACTTTATTTTTTCTTACGAGTAATAATAAACTATAAAAAAAATTAAATTAGTCAAACCAAAAAAAAACTAATAAAATCTCTACCTCCAAATATCAGTTTAAATCCTAATCCGTAAGTTTTTTTTTAAGAAATATAGTTCAATAAATTTTTGTCCAATAAGTGTAACGTATTTATTACACAATTTTAAAAGTAATAATATTCGAAGTTCTCGTTTGAACCTTGTCTTTTAACATTTCTAAAATGCAAATTGTGGACATTTTAACTTTTGTTAAATGTTTGTGATACCAATCATTTTATTTCGTGTTTATTATAAATAAAAAAAATGTAATTATTCAAAGTGTGTTTTTCAAAAATTTTAGGTTATTAAAAATCCAAGTCGTATAATAAATAAGAATTGTCAGTTTAGAATTATTATTTCGCTATACGATATCATTTTTATTAATAAAATGAATGAAAGAAGAACAGTTTTCATTAGAAAAATCGAATAAAATACTGTTATATTCATTGTAAACGGACACAAAACTCTCGAGTAATATAAAAACAGGCAAATGTTACCATATAACAGTCTCTTTCAAACAGATAACAAACAGTGTAATAAAAATTAATTGGTACTCCACATATTTATAAAGCATGACATAATAATAATAATATAATACTTTCATTCTTTTTTCTTTACCAAATAATTATAAATATACAAAACGTACGCAATTGTAAAATACGCTTGCGCGTTATATTATCATAAATATATATATATAATACGTTTTAATAATAATATACATGTGGACGGATATACGATTGTAAAAATACATTTATCTATCACTTCTTAAATACGCGACGTTTTGTTATTTCAAATCGTATTCTTTACAACAGTTTATACATACATACAAACATAACTATACTAATTAATATATATAATATATAAAATTCAATATTATATTATCAAATAAAACTGTATGGATAAGGTAGATTTGTTAAAAACATCGTGGAAAAAATAAAATTAGAAAAAAAGAATTGGTAGATAATAAATAAGGCAATTTGTGTAACGACACAACAACAACAACATATAAGGTAAACATGTCTAATTGGAAGATACTATTATGCTCCAGCAAAACTCCTCCGATTGATATTATTAGGAACATTAAATGGTGTTTTTGTGTATGTGTACGTACAATTATTATTTACGAATGGTAATTTTTCATAAATTCTGTTTAACTTCTAACAATTCGGGATGATGTTCGACAATATTCAACAGAATGTTGTCGATATAACCACGTAGCTGATCGTTCACTTCCTGCTGATCTTTAAGAGCGGTTTTCATCTGTAAAGTTTTAAAAAAGAAAACAATAAATTAAACGTCGTGACATTTATACTAGATTTTTAATTAAAAGGAAGAAAAATAATTTATTAGTGAAAATAAAGTGAATAAACATGTCGCAAGACACATATTTAAACCAACAAATAATGAGCTAATTATTGTATTCATTTTAAATAGACTGAATATTTTATTTAAAAACAATTATTAGTGCACATACATGCAAAGCATATAAAATGTAAGTACGAATAATGTATCGTCGTGACGTTAAGAACTTATTATCGTGCGAATTCTTTTTTCATTATGGTTTTATTACGTTTCATACGTATTATTCGTGTCAAACATTCCTTGAATTTTTTGTCAAAGCAATTATGACGATATTAATTCATTATAAGCGGTAACAAAACGAATGACGTGCTAAGGCCACTTAAATATTAAACCACCCAACACAGAGATAACACAATTTTTTTTCCACATCATTTGACTATGTCAATTTTGATAATATTGATTTACATTATAACATAGTTTTCAAAAACTTATTTTTACGTCTTGCTTAAACAATTGCATGCGTCTTATTAATTAATAATTATTAATCGTCTTTGTCGCTTATTAATACCGTTTTTGGTTTTTTGAACAAGTAAAATATGTTATTGTACCAAGCGTAAGTGAAAGACAAAAAACAAACACAAGCCACTCAGTCTGTTATTAATTCGATCAAACGGTATTTTAGAAGACACTGACGTATGAAATATTACCTTGTTTATTTGCAAAGACGAGGAATTGTGCTGTGAAAACGAGATCAAAATACAATATTATATATTTTAAGTGTTATTACACAAATAATAGCTACGTAATATTATCTACGCACAAACTACGGTGTCAAAAATATTGTTAGAGTATTGGACTGATAACTTTTCTTTGGTCGTGTGATTATTATTCGCTTATAAGCTACTTTTTTTATGACCAATCATCAATCACCCAATGTTAAAGATATTATATTTCGTAAATATATAATATATTGTATTAATCAGACAACACGGCTTTTAATTAATTAATGTATTTTGTTCAATATTGTAAAGGAAACAAATTATAAAAAAGAACACAAAGATGGTACACTTACATCATCATGAGTTAATCCATCGAGTTCTGACGCAAGACTCGGTGACTCGGTTAACAACAGTCTGCCCCTCTCGATACCTTTGGCAATTGTAGACGCTTGTAATTCATCATAAGAATCTTTTAACGCTATGGAAAAGAAAGTCAAAATAAAAATATATGTTACTATAATATAACACGAATACAAAGAGTCGAACACGGAGCATTTAGTCACTGACCACGCACTTACATCGATTCTGATGTTTTAGTGACTCCAGTTGAGTTGTAAGTTCAGTGACATACGGTGAAGGCGAGTGAAGTTTAGTGACCATGGCTTCTTTTTCCAGTCGAGATATTTCCAATTCTTTAGTCAAACCTTTAATGATCTATGGCAACCATTGGAAGACATTTATTATTAACAACAAGTTGATAAACACGTTACATAATGACAACACTAACTTCTTCATTGTCTTTCTCTCGTAGTTTCAGCTTTCTGAGCTCAGCCTCCAATAAACGTATCTCATCTTTATATGACTTGGCACCCACGTCGAGATCACTCACTCGTTGTTCTAACGAGGTCTTTTCATATCGCATCACCTCTAATGCGGATTTACACTTTTCGGCCTCCGATCGCAAATTTTCATTGGCCAACTCAATACCTTGAAGTCTGAAAAAATATTTAATCGTCAACAAACATCAATTAAGATTGTTGCCCTAAACGCCCAGTATTTATATAGGAATATTATTTTATCAAAACTATATTTATGCTGTTAACCATAATCAGAACATCAAAACATTGACTCGGTTTTCCAAATATATCCAATTATTTGCTCGAAGTTAACAAAAGAATTAATTTTTCATACACCACTTGTAATAAAACAAGCACCAATGCATCACCAAAACCAAAATTACTGGTAAATAAATAATGTATACTATTAACTACTGTATTATGACGCACTAAGGTTGTACAATTCTTGCGCACAAAGTGTTATTTTTAAACTGCTTTATTGTTTTTTCGTTTTATGGAATCACAAACTTTTAACCCTATGATCTCATCTAACCACATTATCAATATCCCTCATAAGAGTCCCAACCCTGGACAAATTATTTCAATCCCTACCCCGAAATATTACTAAATACATCCCCGATGGACACAATGAACAAGTCTTTATCTTGTCCCGTATTTCGAAATCTAGCGAGCAATCCTGAAGTATATTTCACGTATATACACATAATAGGAGCGTTCGACAACAACGATCGATAAACACCACAACCAACTAACCTTATGGCACAGTTATCAATATGCAATTGTTTCTCGCGGTCAACCCGGGTGACGAGCTCCCTGTGACGGCGCTCTTCAGACGCCAACCGCTCCTCGCATCTGAGTTCAGTGTCCCGGAGCTGTTCTTCAAGCATATGGACGCGAGCCTGAAGCGCGGCATTTTCCTCCTTGGTGCGCGCGTATCGTTCGTCCGACAAGTGTTGATTGTCGGCCAGAGCGTTCATCTGTTTTTGCAACACTTGTACCTGAGACACGCACACATCACGCGCGCGACGATATAATTATATATAATTGCGCACGAACGCGGGTAAACGAAAAAACAAAAGTACGCGTGGTGATAACAAATGCGCGTTTGCGACAGTCGGATAAACCGACGAGTCGAAACCCACAACACGAGAATATATTAACCGTTTTCAAATCCCGAAATGCGTATAAAATTTTCGAAGTTCCGACGATTTTTGTTATTAGCCGTTTTTTACAGACGCCGGATACAAATACGCCACATTATCGATACCATAATTATAAGTTTTACTTCTATTTATAGCCCTTAATAAAAAATCGGTGTCTGGGAATTTTAAATATTACTTGCACGCATACGCGTTTTCTAGAAATTACTCGTATATTTTATCCGAGATCTTATAACACTGTCAACAACATGTGTTTGTCTATTCATTCACGATCAACTTCTAATTCTTACGAATGTTCCGATAATCCGTTCGACCATTACTTATTATTCGTTGATTAGTCGCGTTTTGGTTTTTCCCTATAAGCGTATAAACCCTGGTTGGTACCATACGTTTTACGAGAACCGTAAAACCTAATATCAATCTACCTTCCTATCCTTCACCCCCACAAAAAAAAAAAAAAATTTAAACCGGTAAATGAAAAATTTCGTTTTACGTATTTGGAGAAAATCGTATTCCACCTAAACATAATAACCGTGTAAACTCGATACCGTTCGATCGGTTCTCGTTGCCCGGACAGAAACAACGAACAAAAACCAACACCGACAGGACGAAATTACTTTTTGCGCGCCGTGAGGATTTCGGGAGATTTTCGGCAATTTCAACGCGTCGCCGCAGTCGACGTCGGCCTCGTACGCGTTGCCGACGAACTCGAATTGACCGTCCCACATGTCGAACTCGAGCTCGGGACAGCAGTTGTCAGTCATTTCTTTCGTTTTCTTCTTAAACGACGACGACGACGACATCAACAACATAATGGTGACAACACTCGATCCGCGAGTATAACGGCACAACGACGGTTAACAACAAACCTCAACACCACCGGACGAGTTACTACAGCAGTAACGGCGGCAGTAGCCACCGACAACGGTGACGACGACCTTTAACCGGCGAAAGATCATTTTCGCTTATCTGACCCCAATAACGGGCGGGGCTCCGATAATAATATCGTCGAATTCGCGTCCGCGCGCGTGTGTATACGAGCCACACTATCGGAACGGTGTCCACCGAGATATATACGACAACGGGACGGGGCTCGTTTGTTCGACGGCAGTGCGCGCGCGCTACAACAACGACGACGATAATAATATCGAAAACGGACGGACTCGTTTTGGCTCGACGACGGAAACGTTCGTCGTAAACGCGACGACGACGGTGTATCCGCCGATCGGTATATATTTTAAGTAGCCGCCCACGCTAGGGTCGGAGCCACCCGCGGCGACGTTCATTATTTTGTTCGTAACGAATCAGGCGCACGCACCAATGACCGAAGGATCAAACGACGTCGGTGTAAACGAACGTGTCAAAAACAAAAGGCGCGGCGCACACAACAGTTACTGCTTACGCGCGTTGTCGTCGGCGATACGTGATTTCGATACAATTCGCGCGTTATTTGACCAACGAACGAAAGGGGAGAGGGAAAATAAAGAGTTCGTCGACAATAACTTATTATTACTTGACCGCTACACTTATTTAACCGGACGCGTTACGTAATATTGGGACTGGCGCACAAACCGAATGATTACAAACACACGCTACAACACGCGACGCGTACGCTCGTTCCGTAACTGCACTGTAAGTATTACGTGATAATTGACGTTCGTTAAACGACGGCGGCAGGCTTTTATCGTCCGCGCCGTCGCACGTTGGTTCTCCTACTCTCCCACACACACACACACACACACACACACACACACACGTGTGTGTATGCGTACTCTAAATCGAGTACGATTTGAGAAACATCCGGAGAGTATTGCCGTCTAAAATACTTTACTACCAAAATACTATACACGTACAAGACAAGCGTCTGTGGTTTACCGATATTTGATCGTCATCGCCGAAGTAAAAGGGACAACGAAAACGACTGACAAGACGCGATTGAATACGACTTTCGAACTTGGGACGACCGATAATAAATGTATACATACCTAATACTAACGGCTAAAACGTAACATACGTTTTCGAAAATAAGGGGGCGGCGAGTCACTGGCATAACAATTTTCGGCCGATTTCAAAAAATGTTTTCCTATATACATTTCAAACGTTATGAACTATTATTCATATTGATGTCAAAAAACGTTGTTAGAAGGTACTTAGTTTTTTATCTCCGTCTGCTATCCTAAATAATAAATACTTAAAAATAATAAACTATAGTTCAATATCTGATTTTCGTTGAAAATGTATTAAGTTTTTTATGAGTACCAACAAGTTATCACAACTTATCTATAATCGAATACAATTTATAATGGTCACAACAATTCTTGCATAAATTTAAACAAATTTTCAAAAAGAAGGAAATCGAAAATTTTAAATAATTGCCGGTAATTGACTTTTCTAAATTAGACGTAAAAGATAAATGTATAGCTTTTTGGCGAAAAATAATTTCACCTATTGACGTTTAGAAATCATCACGAATATCAATATTCAACTCTTCTGTCTTTAATTACGAACGACGAGAGAGTTAAAGGAATAGAACGAGAGGACTCTAAAAAATAGTCTGTATGTCACCACTGATTCGCTGTTGTTATTCTATTCTAAACAGAGAAGTGTTTTAATGGAATAACGTCTCGAAATCGTAAATTAATCGACGAAAACCGTTTTTTGTACGCGTCAAATGTCGTTCGACACATGTATATTGCACATTGTTAATTGTGGATTTCATAGTCGGAATATCGATTAGGAAACAACCGAATCACACGCACGTAAGTCGGCCGAACAATTATTATTAATCATTTCGAAATAATAACGTCAATTTAGAAATAACTCTAATCAGCCACTGTAGTTGCAATAACACGAACAGGAAACAACATGTCGATAACGTTATACTCGTAAAGCACATTTATGTAATTATTACGTTCGAACGTCGCATCTAATCGAAACAGAATATAATAGCCGTTCGACGTTTCCCGCGGCAATAATAATAACGGAAATAGTTAGCACGGCACGCACAAGAATGCGCCTGGGAGGAGTTCGGTATGCGCACGAGGGGACGAGGAGGGTGTGACGTAGATGAAACACTCGAGTATGAGCAAAAAATATAAAAACCGACCGGTCGGAGCGCAACGATGGCGATGAATAACACACACGTCCGCATACCTTATTGTTGAGATCGAGTACGTCTTCTTCGATGGACGTATCGGAGTACACATCGTCGGGCGTATCGCAAATGGAACTGCGACCTGATGAATTGAAACTTGAACTCCGGTACAGTTCGCTGGAACGCATAATACAACGCGATAATAAATTACGCGACGACATAACGGGGTTAATAGCCGTTTAGTGTTTTTGGTTTGTTTTGTTTTTTACCTGGCTAGTGCATTTGAACTAATCCTTTTGCCCGATCTGTGAAAATAAAAAAAAAACGCGTCGGTTACAATTATGGTATTTGAGCGTTTAACGTGACAATAAAACACACAAATAACGAAGTAAAAGTAAAAGCGGCGTATTATTAATTCCGATTAATATACGCGTTTATAAAAATGACCATAACGCGTTTTTCTCTCCGAAATATCTTTTCATTAGGATAATGGCTGCTGTTGCACCAGCACCATCGCCGGCGGTAGCGGAACGTGGAAAGCGACTTTCTACATATGTGTACGCGTAATACTCGTAGTAACATCGTTATATACGTTTAAATAATGCTCTTGATACCAAGCATACGCCATATTAGTAATTATAATTCGTTTTAGCTAATTCAAACATTAAATTAATTTTTATTCCTACACAAATGAGTTTTCTTAAGATTACAATCAGCGATTATATTCGCACGGACACGCTTACGTACACGTTTCGCCGCATTTCGTGCGTCCTTTGATTTCATATTAGCAATTGAATTGTGTATGTTATCGCGATATCCTGCGCAAACACAACTTATACACGTGTACATTTTCTAAGCGAATTGAAAGGAAATTAAGTATATATATTTCGAAGTTTCAAAAAACGATTTTTATCAATTATATAAACGTTAATTTCGGTAAATAATAATTGAACACTATTGAACGTCGAAATTATTAATACTTTGTTATTTATTAAAATAAATAATAAAGAACGATAAACAGAAATAAAATATTCGGTATCAGCTCGATTAAATAATTATAAATAATATTTTTTAAATGTATACGTCACAACTACATATATTTAAGACGACACCCATTTATCTATAGTAAATTCTAAACGTTTTTCCGAGGACAATATGTAAGTTAATTGGTATTGTTTTGTCGACGAACTGCTTTTATTTTCAAGAAAAAACTAAAAAGACTCGCAAAAAAATCGTATAAAAACGAACGTTTTCACTACAAACACTTTTATAACAGTGCATGATGATAATTACTTTTGTAAATAGTTACCTACTTGGAAAAATTACACGTAAAAGATTTATAATCATTTAAACGGGGTCGCTGTTTTTAGCATAAATATAGTGAGACAGTAGATGTCTATATTTCCGCAAATATATATAACATTACGAGTTGTTGGTCAATGGATACCTTTAATAACCATTATGACGCATTTGTATGGTATGAGAAACCAAGAAAATCTGTCCGTATAATAATTTACGACTAAAATATAGCCAATCACGGAGTATTTAAAAGGTTTTATGAGTATTTTCGGAGCCGATGTCCTATATATATTATTATTATTATTATTATTATTATTATTATTATATATATATATATATATATATATATAGTAATAATGGTTTTAAATAATGACTAGTATAATAACAAATAATTTATTTTGGATATTTTCAATTAATTAATTATGGATATATAAAAATTTATAAAATATTAAATTACCAAATAAATGATACAATTATTGAAAAAGTATATTGCTATTATCGAAAATGTAAACAGAATGATATATACTATTATTCAATAGACAGCTTACTTGGTTGGATTGCCATAAATATTTTAATACTACTCAATATAAAATTGTTATTTCTAGGTACATTATACATTTCGATTATAATTAAATGTTTAGTTTTGGCTAACGCCAAAATATATTATAAAGTTATTTAAGTCTATTTATTTTTTTATTATTGTGATTTGTTAATTTAATTTTAGTTATATTTTTTTTTATTCCGAAATAATTTTTATCTAAAACAATACTTTCTTCCTAAAAAACATTTTCGCACAAATCCGGGTCATAATTATTAATCCAAATTTTTTTGACGGATCTTAGAAATTATGACACACAAAATATTCTTTGGCAAATTTTTCGGTATTTAAAACATTTTGTCGAAAAATACACGCAAAAATAATTATCAATTTTAATTTAATTAATTATTAATTATTTTTCGCGGTAATATACTTAAAAACTAGTTTCCTTATTTCGTTCCTCAAATGAATTTCCCCAGAGCCTCGTCAGAATCTTATTGGATCTATTTTTTGTTGGTCGAAAATTACGTTCCGTAAATTTTACGAGAATCTCAACAAATATTATTATATTCGATCACCGCTTGGTTTTGAATAAATATTTACTATTAATTTAGTTCAGACGTATTAACGCGTATATGTTTATTATTACTAAAAGTAATAACGTAATAACGCAATTCCTATTAATTTAGCTTAAAGCACTGGGAAATTATGCGCGAATGTTGAACCAGCATTAGACACGAGTTAGACGTTTTCTAGAATTGCCTAGGGTATTTTTAGATGGAAATAAATGGATGGAGCTACCACGAACAAACGGTGCGGACAAAATCGTATTCGCGCGAAGTTTTGCGAACAATTGTTTGTGGTGGTTTAAAGACCGGAGAGACTTTACATGACGTTTCAGTAAATTGCACGCGATACGTGCGAGAGAAATTAATTTCCCGAAATAATCCCCCGTCTAAATACTAAACAAGGATGACTAGTCGATAATGATAATAGGCATGATAAATGCCAAGGAGATTGTTTTCTTTTTTTAGAATGAAAAGAACGGGCGTCAATTAAACGTAACGGGAACGTATGTCCTTTTTTATTATCCGAGTTTTGATAATTATGTGTCAGTTGCGTTAAATAAATGTTTCGACGCGTTGACGTATCACACAGAGTTGTATTAATAATAAATATTGTTCGCCAATGGTGAATCGTGCGAAAATATTTTGGTGTTTTAATCGCAGTTTATCAAATAATCCCAATATCCGATTACTCACTGTGGTTAGTCTATTGATTATATTAATTTGTTAAACGTTTAATTCGTATATATTCAATTCGTAAACGTTTTTTACGATTTCATTGTTTTTCCAATAAACGGTTTCTATTTCACGAAATCGACAACTTGTAAGGAAAAAACTATTTCACTTAAAGACTAAAACGCGTTTACGTATACGATATAAATATATATATATATATATATATATGTATACACTTTGATAACTATTATATTTTTATCTGACATTTATCTAAACATTTCAATATCTCGATCGAAATATTTCACGTTTAACTTTTTTCTAGAAACGTAAAATAATTATATAGAAAATTTTTAATCAAACGAATTCCATTAAATATCTAAATTATGGTCAGTTACGGGAAATGAAGCCTCGTTGGATAGGCAATGTTTACAGTGTAGACACTTTATCTGCTCCATTGAAGTTAACAGTCAATTTAATCGGGCTGAATATGTTTCGAGAATTATTTTGTTTTTAAACCAGAGAAGTCGGAAGAAATTTTACCCGTGATAATTAGCTGAAATGTAGAGGTTGACGCTGTGTATTATTATTAATATTTTTAATTTGAACGTCATAATAATACAGAATCGTCGTATTCGCAATGAAGGTTTTACACCAAGTTTGATTAGTAATAATTAGGTAATTAAAATTTGCGCGTACATTTGTACATTTGACGATGTATATAATTAAAGTTATATGGGATTTTTGGTTTTTGTCGAGAAAAACTTACTATGATTTCGCCAGGCACGGATCAAAAATAAAAATAATCCGATTAAAATAGTTCGAGCTCTCGAAAACCTGTACGATTTGAGTCACGAGGTCGTTCGCTTATTAAAAAACGTACTAATTCGGAAAATCGCTTAATTTACGCGATTTCATATTTTATTAAGGGAGAACGAAAAAATTGAATTAATTTAATTTGAAAAAAAGTTCGTCATTTAATATTTTGACAATATCGGTATCATATACTTCGACGTTATCGGCCAAAGATGAATGTCGTAATATATTACGAAAATTATCAAGTATTTTATGAACGTTTTTCTGTATAACAAGTTTATTTTGTTCAATAACGATCCGCCCAACCATTGTCGAAAATTTATTACGTTCCGAAGCAAAGCGGTTTTAACATAAACCGTGTTTAAATTGATATGAAAAAATGTGGCAACGGGCTTATTTTGTATGGCGAAACGTCGAAACACTATTTCGAATATACGGTTCATTTCTATGGACGATATTTAGTTCGGACGGACGGGACGAGTATTTCGATGATGGTATGTGTTTCCGAATACGTTTTCGTGTCACAATCTAGCGGCGCAGATACAACGCTATTGTAATATGTATTATTTATTACGTAGCGTACGCAAACGCCTTCGGGATTCGGGAGACAACGTAATATGTCCCGATCGTTTTTCGAGTTGATTTATCACATAATTTTTTTTATTCGTCCCCGCGCCGATCGATATGGGCACAATAGAACGCGATAATAACAATAGTAATAATAATATGGCGGTGTGCAAACACGAATCGCATTTTGTCCTACGTTACTGTAATCATTTTCATCGCTATTGCGTTATTATGTATAACACACACACACACACACACACATACATATTTGTGCATATATACCGGAATTTTACGAACGTGTTCCATTTGGCATTTAAAAGGTCTACCAACACTCCGTCCATCATCTCCAAGTGTTCCGGACTTTCCTTTAAAACACAACGGAAACGTTAAGTATTCGATTTAATTATATTAACACATTTGTATACCCGCAACATACGTCACGTTCTATGATAATAATACTGAGCCAGATATAGAGAGATGCGATGATTTCAGTTACGTTTATATCGTATAATTATATATAATAACAGATAATAAATAAAAATAATAATAATAAAAATATGTCATTCAATTTGTGTTTAACACGTTTTCTATCTGACGATTTTGCATTTTATTTGTCGACAAAGATACAGAAAACATAGTGTACGATTCACACGATAGCACGAATTTATAAATTGTAAATTACTACGCGTTTTTAGGTTTACGATTCGTATAAACGATTATGAAAAATGTCATTATCCGTACGAATAAAATCCGGTATTGAGTGTGACGTTATACAGTTCTACAGTTAACGTTCGTATAGTTCACGTTTTCGATCATTTATTGGAATCATTTTTGAAAATCAGGCAAACGCGTTATAACTATATTCAAAATCATTAGATGTTCCAAGCCATAATATATTTGATGGCGTAGGTTTTAAATCGCGTTCGTCGTTTCGTTTGAACGTTTTGTCCGTCGTTTGTCTTCTTTCGGTGTTTATCTATTCCATCGAACTTGTCGATACGTAGCAATTAAGTTTTTTAAACCATTTTTTTTAAACCCGATCAAATTTAAGAAAAAAATCCAAATTGTTTTACCGTCCACGGACAATTAAATTGAATACTCGATTAATTTAAAAAAAAAAAACCGTTTCCCGACATTGTATTACGTCGAGTTTATTCCTCACCTCTCCTCTCCAAATCTGGCCGTTAATTTATATGCGTATAAAATATAGCTTGTCAACTCACCCCAAATACGACCAGATTGAGCGCCGAGTTCCTGCTAATTTGTCCGGTATCGTTGTCAATGGTGTCGATTTGGGTCAGTGGGTACGCGGCACAAGTAATACTGCCTTTAACACGAATGTGGTTTATTAATATAATAATCGTTTTGATATTACGAACTATTGTTATTTTTAGTTCGTCTTTACGGCGATAATATAGCGGCTAAAATGCTATAGAAATAGGGTTGTCATAAATCTGTCAGCTACTTGTGTTCAATTTGTAACGTTATAATATTATTAATTTTAAACGAAAAAATTATATACGTACATGTATTAGGAATTTTAAATTTATATCGAAATAGTTGTAACGAAAAATGTCCTAAAAATAAATTAAATTGAATAAGATATTCTCGTTTCTAAACAAAATTCGATTTAATAAATGATCGCCGTATTCGTTAGGAAACGATCACATATATATTGTTGTTTATCTAAACTTCTCCAACTCGATTCAATTAAATGTCCGTAAAACTAAACGGTTTAAATTAGCCAAAAATTTTATTTCATTTCGTTACGTTTGATGAATAAATAATTCACCGGTTGGTGAACATTCTGGCGATAATTTAAAATTGCGTACATATAAAAAAAGGTTTCGAGCGGTTTCGCGCCCTTTTTTTTACAATTCAAAACTTTACGCTCAATATATCACGATCATTCTGTCAGTTATATTTTTTTGCTACCGTCACATTTATATCGTACTTAACGACGTTACATTTAGCTTTCATTGTTTTGTAATAGATTTTTTTTATAGTAAGAATTAATTGCCAAAGTACGCAATTTTGTTACAAAAATCTGTAGCTATCGTTATCGCGAAACGAAACTACATGCTAATGATACTCGAACCGACAATTAATTAACGCAGTTACAGTTAAATCGAATTTTCGGAATACATTTATAATAGAGTGACATATTGTACATTGTAATAAAAAATTATTTTTGAAAATAGCTTAAACGTTTTCAGCTACCGAAATTATTAATTCTTTGTAAAAATTTGATTCAAATCACGTCAATATCGAATACTATTCGAGTTCGCGGAGTTAATAGTATTTGGGTTTTTCTGATTCAGAAATTCTTGGGAAATAGCTCAAGTGGTAGTGAAGTAAGTGTGAAAATACAGATTAACTAGGTATTTATAGATAGTTTGGGTCCTTTGAAGGTCTTCGTTAAAGCTAGAAATTCTTATATTTTAGAAAAAAGTCGGCCAAGTTGTTTGAGAAGAAAAATGCGTCAGAAAATGGAATGAAGAGACCAAGACATTCTATACGCCCCCCCACGACAGTCGACAACAAGAAAGCCTACCTGCTTTTATTGTGGAAACGTCGGTTAAGGATTGTCTAAAGGCACCACCAATGGTTAATTTTTAATCATTTTTATTGGCAATAACTACACGGAGTGTCAGCCGTCAGCCACATTTCCGTTTATTTGTGATCGACAAATAAAACTTCGGGACATATGAATTGACATCCACAGGGGTTATTAAATATTGTAGGTAGGGTAGCGAACGTTTTCTTTGGAGTTTGTTCAAGATGTTGAATTTTTTTATAAAAAAATCGACGACCTTACTTCTTTTGAAGACGAGCTTATTCATTTGGCGCCGGAGCATATACGTATTTTTTCTCTCGTAATCCACGATGTATGAATTGTTAACGGACTACCGAAAACTGTAGACTAAATACTGAATAATTAAACGAACAAACCGAAAGTTTAGGCAATTAATCTACTCGAAATCGAAACCCTCTTCACGGAATATACTGCCGTATTAGCAATATTCCTAAATTAACTTGCACAAGGAAACACAATACTTTTAGTCAATAATAAATTCTATATTGAACGGGTCAATATACACCAATGTAAAGGGTTTTTCAACAGGGACGCTCGATCTTTGATCGGTTATATCGGGAATGTCGTTAATGCCTTATCTCTCTAATGTGTTGTGAATTGTTCAGTATTGTATGGCAAATCACCGTAAATGGTAATAGTGTTGAACAACGTGTGCGTATAATTAAATTTGATTATCAAAATCAGTGCTCCATTAGAGAAACAATGTGGGCATTACGTGATTTTTATCCTCGACACAACCGTCCTGCTTAGTCGACTATTCACCGTTTGATAGCCAAATTTGAGTCAACCGGTTCAATAAATCATCAGCCAATACCCATACGTAACCGAAATGCAAGGTCCATTAAGAACATCGCTGCTG